>QZCP01000334.1:244774-272741 GCA_003956705.1 Brevipalpus yothersi
GAGAGAGAGAGAGAGAGAGAGAGAGAGAGAGAGAGAGAGAGAGAGAGAAAGAGAGAGAGAGAGAGAGAGAGAAAGAGAGAGAGAGAGCAAAAGAGGATAGAAAATCAAATGAAATCAACACTTCTGTATTACAAGTATCATTGGAAACTATCTCTTGCTTTCATTTCTTTATCAACTTCTCTCTATCACACATGAAAAGGAAGAGAGGAAAAGAGAGAGAGAGATGTTCCAAAATATGACGGATGTGGGAATATATTTGGCAATTCGATGCACGAAGGGTCCACATTTTGTTCACCCCAAATTCACCAACATGCACTCTCATATATGTGAACCACATATGTGAAGGTGGATAATGTGAGAGTGTATGTGTGTTATGTCCACACTAACTACATCAATTCACCAATATTCACCCTGATTCAGTTCAATTTCAAATATCATGTTCATCTAGTACAAGAGACACACACACACCCCAAGACATGTTGAACCCATAATGTTGTACGATATAGATGATGATGAGAGAGGAGGATGCCTTTCATTCTCTGAGGTATACAACATCCCCAAAATGTGATGATTCAATCTAACCATGATAACCTTTCTTAGTATGAAAGGTGATGATTGTATTGCTAGTATTCCATCAGTAAATTGGTGTGACATGAAGAAATTATCCTTTCATGCACATTTTTTCCTTCTCCATCTTTCTCTCTTCCTCTTTCTCTTCCCAGTTTCTTCACAATCTTTTCGAATACTTTTCCATTTAGAATCATACAAGTGCAAGTGTGTGTAAATCTTGATGTACATCAGAAAAGATGAGAAGAGGAAAGTCCGAGAAAGTGGAAGAAGTGTGAAGAATTCTCATGTGATGCAGTAATACACTTTTGAGATACTGAATTCTGTGTATATGTATTCAGGAATACAGAGAGAGGGAGAGAGAAAGAAAGTGATGGAAAAAATAGATGCTCCTACAGGCTGTACTAGGCTAAAGCAGAAGTGAAAAAAAAGTAAAGATGATGCGAATGATGCCACTACAGGGTGGTCCCAAAGTTTCTTTACATGATAAGGGACAACGGAAATAGATTAGATAAAATATAGCTTGACCCAAGCCATTGTTTTATCTAATCAGAGAGATAAATTTTATCATGTAAAGAAACTTTGGGACCACCGTGTACATCATATACCCTCAGCATCCATCTGAAGAACCTGTCATTCAGCGGGTGTGAATGAAGTGCAAAATGCGGGAATACATCTCATTTGATTCCATTTTTCTCATAAGCTTAGTCAACAAAAGTCTTCTCTCTCTCTTTCTCTTTCCATATTGTGACTAAGCATCCCTACTCATCCGATCAAATCGGATTGTGATTGCCATCATCCTGTATGGCTTCCAAAGTCAAACTCAGATACATACATCGAGAAAATAGTGAGTAAATGCATAGACACATGAAGGACTTATAAACACATACAAACTTTACGTTTTCTATGTGATAATTATTATTCACCGATATAATCCTTTTTTCTTTCTTTCCCTCTGTCTGCTTCTCTCTCTCTCTCTCTCTCTCTCTCTCTCTCTCTCTCTCTCTCTCTCTCTCTCTCTCTTCATCACTTTCATCCTCAAAACTCATACTGAAATGAGCCGATAGTGATGCTAATACAGCATACAGTTTTCTGGATAATTGATTTACGCACCATTGACATTTACTTTCTCTCACTCTCAATACCCAGCTTGTCAACAGCTTCCGAAAAGACCTGCATCAAAAATTTTTCCTCATTTAGTTTGATGAAAAATATTGTAAAGGGAAGCTATTTCCGAGAGAGGGAGAGAGAGAGAGAGAGAGAGAGAGAGAGAGAGAGAGAGAGAGAGAGAGAGAGAGAATATATACAAAAAGGATGGGAACCTTGTTGGGCAAAGATATGTCATCCAAGTCTGCATCCCATCAAGAGGATGACAAATTTTACTTGTTAGATATGTCATCTCCCTCTTCATTCTCTTCAACTGTTTTGACTGATTGATTTTGGAGAAGCCTCCTGTGGTGGGCTCCTAATAGGTTGATCAAATACATGTCGGAACACCCATTGATTTTTTTGATGAAGAATAATAATATTATTGATCCAATTCATCCAATTCATGTTAAATAATTTCTTTTCCCTGTAATTCAAAAAAAGTCAACCTTCACTTTTGATATGTCTTCTTATTGCATACTTCGTGTCATGATCACTCTAGGGACAGACAGCAACAGTATGTTTATTTCATGATAATGAAATTTTCAAAATTTTAGGAGATTTTTTGCTTCATGTAATCAAACTAAAATAGAAAAAGAGAGAAAGTGAGAAAGGGAAATCATTTCACTCGGTTGATGTAATCGAAAAGAATTCGATTCCTTCACTATATCCATCAATACATATTCTCTTCCATGAACAGAGAGAGAGAAAGACGACATATTCTCACGCGCAAATGTTTTGAAAATTGGATGAAGAAGAATAGTGCAAAAAGGAATAAGAAGAAAGTGGATAAAGAGATGAAAATATGAAGTAAAGAAGAGAAAAGAGAAGAGAAGAGAAAAGAGGAAAGAAGAAGACGATGAAGAATTTTACAATCCATCACACTGACGATTCGTAATGTCAATTGCATCTGTTTTTCCAGTCAAAATGAAGCCTCAATACGAAACAAACAAGCAAACAGAGTGAGAGAGATAGAGAAAAAGAAAGAGAGAAGTAGAAATGCTAGAAGATGATGGGCAAACTTTCATCCTCATCTTTTTCTCTCATCCATACACACATACACATCGAATTGTGTGTGGTGAAAAGAGAAAGAACGAGAATTTGGTGCCAAAATTTTGTACACAATTCGACAGCATTCGAAACACATCCCTGGACCAGTGGATCATCATCATTCTCAACACTGTTTGGATGATGTTTCGACAGTGAATCAGTGACATTCACAATGGAATGTTCAATCATAATGTCCGATATACTATGGACAGGCACCAGATATGTGTGTGTATGTGAATTTACGCTTCAAATGATTTCAGTCAGAGATGGAGAGAAAAAATCTTCGAAAAATGTGGAGCAAAATAAAAGAGAAGAAGAAGAAGGAGAGAAAGAGAATGAGAAAGAGAAAGAGAAAGAGAAAGAGAAAGAGAAAGAGAAAGAGAAAAAAAATCGGAAACAAAAAAGAAACAGAACAGCTTTTCACAAGTAAATCAAGCAGTTCCCCAAGTTCACTTACTTTGGTGACAAAATCTCCAAAACGAACCCTATGGCTTTCGGGTATGGACAATTCGTCCAATGTCCATGTTATCTGGGGCAATGGATTACCGGCGGCAACACATTTAAGTGACAAAGACAATCCGGGTTCCAGTGTTTCCGAGTTGAATGTTTCCCTAAATTCTGGTGGATCATCTGGTGGTTCATGATGATGATAACAATGGTGATGATGGAAGAATGAGAATAAAAACACATGAGAATGGACTAATACTAGTAGTAGTTGAAAATATTTTGAAAATACAATCATCGAATGCTAGTCATAATTTACGGTATGAAGCCATTTCTAGAATCATCATTTCGTGAAAAATATACAAACATAATCCATATACACACACAGAAAGAGAGAGAGTATGAGAGAGAATGTTTATTAAAAACCAAAGTTTACAAAACAAAGAGAATGATAGATTGCAGCTAATTGTAAGCTATTATATAATGATGATGGTGTATAGAGAGATGACTTTTGACTTGGAACTGACAATCAAAAGAAAAAGAGGAGAGAGCAAAGAGAGAGAGAGAGAGAGAGAGAGAGAGAGAGAGAGAGAGAGAGAGAGAGAGAGAGAGAGAGAGAAAGAGAGAAGTATGAAGAAATTGGTTTTCTAGTGCCTCTCTCTTCTCTCTTCATCTTTCTTCTCTCATCTCTCTTCTTCTTCTCTATCTCTTTCGTTTTTAGCCATATGAAAGCCTAGCAATTCAATGAGACTTTTCTCAGTAACATGACAGCTTCATGAGTGGATTGTATGTGTGTGTGTGTGCTGCTGCTTCAACATGGATGCTGGATGAAAGGGAATACCTAAGTGTCAAGTGGCGGCGAAAAGAGATGCTAATGTTCAAACCCTGGTTCCTACGAGCTCAGATCATATTACACACGTCTTCTCTCTTTCTCTCATTCTTTCAGAGGACTGATGAGGAGAAGCTAAAATTGAATGTTTAACTTGAACATAGCTAAAGTTAAAGCTACCATAAATTTTTGACTGTCTTTTTCCCTCACAAAATTGCTGAGCTTTGAGCAGCATCGACAATAATAACAACAGCCAGAAGAATCATGAGTATGGCTTTTCGAATGGCTATCTAATGGATATTCCTGCTAAGGAGCAAGAAGATATCTTTCTATTCATAATTCAAATAAGAAGAAAAAAATTTTGCTGACCATTCTGCCGATGTGGATGGAATATTTTGTATATTTTTCAACATTTTGCATGAGAAAATTTCGAACAAAAATAAATCTCAATTCTTCATTCCTATCAAATGAAAGAAAAATGCAAAACCTGTGAAAAATATGAAAATTCAATAAATCATGCCCGATACACATGAAATACTAGAGAGAAATTCAGAATCCATTCTTCTACAAGGTGAATGATTCTTCTTGAAAGAAACGATAATTATCATGAAGATCATTATCTTACCATAAAGAAACGAAAAAGGGTTGAGATTGTCAAGTAAAATTAGTGAATATAGAAAGTATTTTTTACCTCTTATGTTGATCGAATAAGTTGCTTTCACCGAATCATGATCATTAGATGCTGTACATTGATACACTCCTTTGTGTTTCTTTTCCACTGAATCAATATAAAGTAAATCTTTGGCCATCAATCGAAAACCATACTCATTTTGATCAGGTAAATCAACTGATATCGGCTTGTGATCTTTTTCCCATATAATTGAATCCACTGGATGTCCAGTTACGGAACAATTGAGAAGTATTGAGGAACCAAAATCAATGGATTCCCTTGAAGGCACCAATTTAGCGGACAATGGAGCTGTCAATCAGAAAGAATTGAAATACAAAATTAGAGATGATGAATAAACAAATGATATACATTTTGATTGAATAGTTTTTTGCCAAGTTTCAGGAGAGATGCTTCAGTTACGGAAAAATATATCTCTTTCTCAACATCATCGAAATGCTTCCAGGATGAGAATGAAAATTGCGTTCTCGTTTAATTGATTAGAGCATTTCGAGTATTAATAATGATTTGATTCACACAAAAATTGATGTTGATGGGGAAATAGGTATGTGCATATATATGTTGCGGGCAAGGTGATACAAGCCACCTTCATATGAGAATGAATGAGGGAAATAGAATAGATGAAGAAAGAGGAGAGAGAGAAGAATGTGGGAAGAAATAAGAAAATATGCTTTGGAACGACAGAGGAGGATACAGGAGGATGCTGGAGGATGAAAATGACATGAAAGCAAATGATGGTTCCATGAAAGTATGACAACACACACATATATACATATAAGAAAAGAGAAATAGAAAGAGAGTGGGAAAAGGTTAAGGTAATATATCATTCATTGAATAATATTCAGCCTCATCATCGATTATGGTAATAAGAAGCGTCTCAGATAAAATAGCATCATCAAGCTTTTGCCTCCTATTATCATCTCTCGAATGCTTCTGTGTGATGTAAGTTTTGGCACCATTCAGTATCACCTAAGAATTTTCCTTCATCTTTCCATCTCATCCCGAAGATGAAATATCCAACACCTCACCAACATTGCACACACACAAAAGCAATAGCAAAGAAAGCGAAATTATTCAAACGATTGATGCTATGAATTCTTATAAATCGTTAACATATTTCAATATTCTCACTCTTTTCTTTTGCTCCTGTAAGTTTATCAATCAAACTATTCTAATTTAAGGTGGAAGTATGTACTCTACATGAGAGAGAGAGAGAGAGAGAGAGAGAGAGAGAGAGAGAGAGAGAGAAAAGTGAAACAAACAAAATTTTACAAAAATATTCAATCGGAAGCCCAAAGAATATTGAAAAATTTTATGCACAAGCACACTTGGGATATCTAATTCCAGAGTGATTCCTTGAGGAGCCCTTTCCGAGAATCAAGAGAATGAAGGAATAAGAAGAAATCCTGCTAGTTTTGCTTCTCTGTGTAATCATCATCATTTGCATGAAACAAATAAGCTTGCAAAATAAGATGAGCGGAACGCTTTCTTCTTCTTCCTCTTCTTCCTCCTCTCATTCTCCTTCTTCTTCATCTTGGCTTCCAAAGCTTGGGTTAAGACATTGTAGCAGTAATTATCCATGTCTCAGGGCAGAAACAGTCATCAAAGCATTTTCTTGGCGAATTGTCTCTTCAACCAGTAACATTTTTCATGCTCATAGATTGAATGGGAAATGCTTTAGCCGAGTTTTAGCAAGCATTTTATCGACAATCGGCAATCCAATCAGTCAGCATATATACTGCATATACAGCTAATGCTATGGGAAAACAGTTATTTTGTAATAGAAACAATTGAGTTCACTCAAATTCAAATCACATTTATAGCTTCCCTCTTTTGCGGACAGTCCAGTGATTCAATTAATCGATTATACAATGAGAAATCGATTAATACAAATGTAAATTAAACTCAAACGATCCATCGAATCACTAATGCATCACTAAAGAAGAGAGAGGAAGAGAGAATATTCTGTATATCCCTAGAGATAGACAAAATTTGTCTACATTTGTTCCAACATTCTGCTCATGAATAGGGAAGATAATTTCGAAATAGAGAGAAATAGAGAGAAAACTGGGTAAGGGAACACACAAAAAGATGTCAAGAAGCATGTCATTTCCATTAATTGTTCAACTGGGAAGAGAATGAGAGAAAAGGAATAGAAAATCAAGTAGAAAGAGAGGAAAGAGAGAAGAGAAATAAATAGAATGGGGAAGAGAAGAGAAAATGAAGCGATGAAAAGAGAGAAAGAAAAATCTATTGCAAAGAAAAAGTTAAGATTAAAAAGAAGAAGATGGAGAAAAAGAATTCGGCAAGTATGTTGAAGAAATACAAGTTGAGATGTATTATAGCAAAGAATCAGTGTTCCTCTTCCTCTGTATTTTTATTTCCTTGTCTTCATCTCTTTCTCAGCCACTAAAACAATTGCTACCGAATAAAGTTAAATTAGTTAGATAGTGATCATGATCACGTTGACGATACATTATTTTTCTGGTTACAACTTGTCCTCCTCAAACACTACTACTACTACTATTTACTACAATGTATTCCCTCTCTCTCTCTCAATCCTGACTATTCTGTGAGTGTGTATATGTGTGTTCATTTGTGAATAAGGCCGAGATTGGATTCCAAAATGCTGAACAAGATGGAAGACATTAGTTGTGTTCATTAGAAGATATGTGCACATATACTATGTGAAACAAACCATAGAGGCAATCATCTAGTTTCCTCATGAGTGAACATTCGGCAAACAGACGAAAAAGCAAATGGATTGAAAAGTCATTCTAAAGTGAAATGTCTCAAATTTGTGAACCAAATTGAATTACATTCGAGAATTCATACTGTTAGTGATGAGGATAAATTAATGCTGAGAAGAGAAAGAAAGCTGCATACGAGAAGGAGCAAGAGGAGGAAAAAGACAGATTATAAATTATTTCATGATGGCAATCGATATAAGTGACTGAAATTTTCCTTGAACACAAGATTATCCCCAAAAATAACGATACTATACGCACAAAGTATCCAACTGTAACTGTTCAAAAGAATCGACCATCACATACACACACACACACATAGTTTTGTCAAGAATGGGACTCATGAATTCTGAACACCATTTCCAATCTATTCTGTGTAAGATGCAAAACTAAGCAAACCCCAGCATCAACCATGGAGAGAGATTCATGTGGATGAAAACATTAGCATCCGAAGCAACTGTCAAGTAAGATTGGATACGCATCTTGCATAACAATAGAGGAATCCAAGATCAATGAAGATTACCCATTTCAGTTTTGCCGTCAATTTTGTGACTAAACTTAGTATTTTTCTCTTTCTTCCACTATTCTAACATTTACTATTCTCCTTTGAATACATTCAACCATTCAACATTCTGGTGTTGAGACCATTTTTCAGACATCTTACAACATTCAAATACACACACACACACACACACACACACACACACACACACACACACACACACACATCAAGAATAGAATTGCTACTTTATGTGGACACTATAGAATATTCATTCACATTTACTGTTATAGTGTTCACAATGTTCAATGCAAGAGTTTAGCTATTTCTCTTTCTTTATTATAATAATTGGTGATAGAATGGAAATGAAATGAAGGTTCAAAAACTTGGACATGGAATATTGTGTGCATATAGTGAATTTTGTAACTTTACGAGGATGAAATTAATTTGGAATTCTTTTCACAGTCCGTTGGCTGAATATAAATTTGGAAACCGATTTATCAATGCTACAATTTACTTGGAAAAATTGCAGAAGTTTGGTTGGCAAATGTGAATGTTTTTGATGGTTAAAAATTGTGGGCTGAAATTCGAATTTCAGAAAATATATACATCGATTTTCAAGAGACTGATGGCTTGAAAACTTGGCTTTCCATGCACCAAACACAATATTTTGTTGCGGTTCTCATGGTATTTACACGATTCAGATCAATATTTGCGAACATTATAGCAACTAAGATCAGTAAATTGTGAATACGTGTGTGATCTGATGGTAAGAATAAGGGAAAGGAAAAGAAATAGAAAGTGATAGAAAATAACATATTTGCCCAGAATGCCTGATGTTGTGATATTCTGGGGAAAGAATTTTTATGTGTATGTGAGTACCTCAGCATCAGTTGGAAAGAGAGTTCTTGGGATTTTCTTTTCTCTGAGATAAAAAGGGTAAAAAAGTGAGTCAAATGCTTCTAAGCCCGGTGATTTGATAGAGAGAACAGATTTACCATGGAAAGAAGATGCCAGTAATTCACACCAAGAAAAAGTAACAGGAAAAAACGGTGAAAGAATAGACATTGAGTATGAAAGGCGGAGAAAAAAACTCATTTCAAAAACAGTGAAGCTGATGGGATAAACTGTCAATCTTCTAATTTTTCAGCTAAAAATTTACTCATATTTACCAGGCACATAACGGATAACATAACCAAAAAAAGTAAACAACTTTACGAAGTTTTTTTACGTCGAATATTGTGGAAATATGTTGATGTTTTGTATTTCGTCTAGTTTTTCGGGATCATCAGAATTGTTTCATGGTAAGGGAGAAAATCTTGAGATGAATACATGATAAGTGAGATGAAGATTATGGTGAAAAAAATAGAGGAATGATGAGCCCCACTTTAAATGCATGACCTTTTTTTGGGTAAGTTTTTTTGATGAGCCTTTTTTGACCGAAAATTTGCTTTTTTGGCTTTTCTTCTCATTTCAAACTAGCTATTCTTCACATAGAGCACATTTTACACCTCAATTTCATATTCTATTCGAATTTTGGTATGATTTGTTTCCCACAAAAAGGGAAGAAATGAATTTATTCCTTTCAAAATAGGAGAACCTCTTAGGTGCAAGAAAAACGAAACAATATTGTTGGCATGAAAATTGAGAATGTAACGGTAAAAGTTTATATTTGTATGTATGTATACGTGTGCATGGTAGTAAGCAGTATGTACACTTGGGTAGTTCAATTTGGAATCATGAAAATATTTACTGAACTTTAGAACAATAGTATGCATATATACATTGTGGACTAAGGTGTAGTATTGAGAGAGGTACAAAAGTAATTCAACTAAATTTATTACAACTTTTTACATCAATACTTTATGGATCCCATGAAATTTTTCCAACAAAGTTCCCTACTCAAATAATCTCAACGCTCTCAATGGGGCTAAAATGGACCAGAACAAGGCTTATATCATGACAGGGGATCAATAACTTAATCATTTTGCCATGGGACATCTGCTCAATCTAATTTGAAAAATAGAGAGTACACCAGCCTGGCCCATTTTGTGAATTAGTGATCATCATCATGATTGAGGAAAGTAAATTTTTTTCTCTCAACATATTGAGATGTAAAATTTAGCTCATTGGATAAAGTGATGAGCATTGATTTAAGGGAAAATTGTACTCTTGTAAGTGTGATAAAAAGTTTGTTCATCAGATAGTCTATGGATTCATTCATCAATCTCTTCCTCTGTATAGATTGGCTATAATTACTGTGGACATCATTCATTACCTTCTCTCTCTCTCTACTCTCTTCTCTTTTGGTCATCCAACTGAATGTACTGGAGAAAGTGGAAACGATCTCAATCATCTTGTGTGCAGATGATTCAAGCAATCGAGATGAGGAGGAGAGAGAGAAAGGAAGGAGGATGGCTTCATCATGCTCGTTTCGAAAAGATGATGGAATATCAGTGGCCCAGTAAATCATGTATGAAATCCACGAAAGTGGCAAAAGCATGACCAATAGAAGGAGAGAGAGAAAGTATTTGGAAGGGAAAATTGGTCATGGAACGAAGAAATCGAACAGAAATACAGAGCAATTGTGTGTGTATCTATGTGTGTGTATATTGAAGAAATAGAGAGAAAGAGAGAAACGATGATCATTGATCTCTCTTGATGATCATCCATTCAGATACATTAACCATTTTGGATACATCATTATCAGATCATAAGATCATTTTGATGAGCAAGATGCTCATGAATTATCACTCCTGTATTTTTGGGTCCATTATTTGCTGTTGCAGATTTGAGGGAACCTTTTACGAAAGAAGCTAGAAAGCTCAAAAGTCTTCCAAGATCTTGTGAGAACACACATAATGTTCCGGTGGAACATGATGGAATGCATTCATGTTTACAACAACCGGAAGTATGGACTATCGAAATCAATATGTCCTGAGCTTTTTATGATCCGGTGGAATTTTTCTTCACTATCAGTGATGCTTCGTTTCTTATCTCTGCTTAAAGTCATGAGTTCATATAATATTCATCAGATAAATCTTTCTTCTCCTCTCTATCCACCATGAAAATTCGATATTCATGTGAGATTATTCAATTCATTTGATAATTGAAGCTGATAAGGTTCTCATAAAGTTTTAATCAACAATAATTTTCATCTGTATCATTCACAAGAATGGATACAAAATCTGATATCAACAGCAACCGATATTAGAGTAGATATTTGATCGAGAAATCTTACAGTTTCATTTTTTATCTTTCCATTCGAATTTTTTTCATCCTATCAGGAGGCGTAATCAGATCTGATACTTTTCGATTGTGAAATGAACTTCAAGAGACATTGAAATTCTGGGAAAATTCTAATCTTAATCCTCCTAAAAGCAATAGACAGCACAATGTGCCTGGTTTAAGGCATTTGAATTTTTTCATCTTGTTCATTTGGAAAGATTTGAAAGTTGTTGAGAGGCTTTCAATTTTCCCAGTACGAGAATAGGATTGAAACTTTGAAAGACAAAAGTTCTGAATATAACAAGATGATGGAATGTGGGTGAACGAAAAGCGATGAGTTGAATAATGTCTATCCAAGATCACACATATTAAACTTTGAATTTTCGTAAGCTTTGAGGATAAAAGATTCCAAAAACTGAAAGGATTTTTTGATCTTTTTCTCTTCTTTTCCACTTTTTCGGACTAGAAACACATGGAACTATACATGAATGGATGAGAAAATGATTGAGGCTGATGCAGATCAACGATATTGAAAAGGACGAAAAATTCGGACATCATCATACATGTGGAATAGGATCGAGAAAGAAGGAATGAGATTTGTTTAGTTCAATTCTGAAATAAAGTTGAAACCATTTATCAGAATGGCTATTGTAAGAGAATCATTTTTCTTTCGAATCAAGTGAAACAATTCACCATGTGTATTGGAGAGCATTTCGAAGTTTTCTCTCTTCCTCTCACTCTCTCTGTTCCCTTTCTCTTGAGTGAAAATGCTAAATCTCATGATTGTAGAACATAATTCATCATCTCCACCATACTCTGAATTGTTTCATGATAATATTCATGAAAGGAGAGCAATGGAGGTGAGAAAATGGAAGGAAGAAATCATGGCTATTTCAAGTACTTCATATTGGTAGAATGAGACTCATGATGATGGAAATGATTATAATCATCACACCAGAGAGAAACAATATACTTTTGGAATATATTTTTGGCTACACACATACATGTACATGTATGTATATTAAGCATAAATGTGATGATATATATTCTTCACTCATCTTTTCATCCTCCCATGTGATCATCATCCACATCTCTCCAGGCGTTTTCGAAACTCTCTCTCCCTCATCATGAATTAAGCTTTTCGTGATTATGGTGAGTGAGTGAGTGAGTGAGTGAGTGAGTGAGAGAGAGAGAGAGAGAGAGAGAGAGAGAGAGAGAGAGAGAGAGAGAGAGAGAGAGGAACAAAGGAACAAATTTTGAGGGAAGCAAAAATTGATCTATTCCAGTATATTTTGCATAAAAGTTTTCCCAACACTATGGAGCCCTTAACGCTAATCACAGCTTGAGCTGTTTACTAATTGCTATTTGATATTTTAAAGAGAAAAAGAATCTTCACATTTACCTTGTTCCTATGTTGAGCATGAAAATAAGCTCAACGAATAAGTTAACTATGGGGGAAGTTCATTGAGTAAACTGATAAGAGTATTGCGTGGCTGGAAGTTTCATGAAATCTTTTTGAAATTCGGAAATAGAGTTGAAAAAATTCCATCATCAAGCTGATCGGCAATAGGCAGGATGGATGATTGAGATAAAGGTTGGATAAGGTTAGATAACAAAACGTTGTAATCGAGAGCACATGTATGATAGAGATGAGAAGAGAAGAGAGAAGAGAGGATCAATTTGATTGTAATCATGGTGTTAGGTCGATGACGCAGATCATCATAATCATTTCCGTATCCTCTAAACCATCATCATGTGATTGTGGAATGAACATTATGGGAAGAGAGAGACTATAAGAAAAATATAAGTGTTCCCAGAAGAGAGGATAAAATTGTTGAACAGTATCAAAGTTTACGATTCCCAGTAATATGTAGAGTATTTTCATGAGGTTGAAAAGACGATTTCGATGAATGATCTGAAGAAATGCTATCAGAGGAAGCCTTCTTATTATGTTGAATTCAGGTTGAGTTTGTTGTTCCGTAATCAAAGGTATAAAATAACGTCTAATAATCTTTTCCTCTCTCTCTCTCTTCTAGGGATGCAGTTCAGAAGGATGGAAAAGATGAAAAAAAGAAGAAGAAATGAAGAAAAAAGAGAAGATGCGATGAGAAGAATGAAAAGTGAAGGAAAAAATAGAATAGAGAAATAAAAGCATCTTAGAAGGAATGTTCAGAAGGCAAAACGTTCAAAATCAGATGGGCTTACTTTTCCTCTATCTTTCTCATACACAGTTCTAAGTGTGTACTCAAGAGATTCAAATTCAAATTGATTTTGGAATCACATGGAGCAGACAAAATGGAATGGAAAGTGGAATAGATAAGGAATGAGAGTCAAGATAGAAAGGGGAAGAGAAGATGGAAAACAAAAAGATTAAGGAAAAACAGTTGACTTGGCCAGAGACAATTCAACATCATCCGGAAGAAAAAAGTTCCATGTGAATATTTTTTCTCTCTCACTCTCTCTCTCTCTCTCTCTCTGTATAGCTGGGCTCCGAAATCGATCATTGATACGATGAAAACGATAAAATACATAAACGATTCATTTTTGAATGCAAAAAAGCTACAGTATATATGGATTGTTCAGTTTTTCACTCTCCTCTTTACTACTCTTCTTCATCATGATACCGAAGTTTGGAGCATCCATACATACACACAAAGATAGCCTTATGACATGCACATTGAGCAATCAAAACAATCATCCAAATGGAAGTTCAGTGGAGTTGAAAACTAGAATAGATGAAAAATATATTCCTCCTACTCGTTTGGATGATAAAAAAAATTGTCTTTTGATTTGTCTTCTTCCCTTTATTCCACTCTCTCTCTCTTTCATCTGGAGCATATATACACACACATATTCAAATTGGGGCATGTAAAGGATCCTCTATTCTCATTCTTTGTAAAGTGTATTCAAATTAGAAGATTATGACGACTGATGGGTTCAATAAACAACTCATTTCAATTGCAAGTAACTACTATTCCCTAGTAATACTACTATACTTGGAATAGTAAAAGCAGAGTAGAGCGAAGGGAAGACGACAATGTTTTTTGAGGGAAAGTTTCTCTCAGATGAAAATATGACGATTTGAAAGTTAAAGACAATTTGTCAACCGATGGGCATGATTTGGATACCATTCAACATACACATATATATGCCAAAAAAGGGAGAGAAAAAGAGAGAGAGCGGGAATACAGAGTAAATGGATGAGAATGAATGATCATGGTGAAAGGGAGAAAAAATATTGAATGAATATCCAAGTATAAGGTGAGTACAGAGAAGAGTAAAGAAATTCGCCTGATAGAAAGTCAATTTGAAGACAAATGTTCTGTTCACGATGAATTGCATTCGAATCACAATTCTAAATCACTCACATCTTTCATCATTTGGATTGCATTGAAGAACGAAAAAAACTAAACCAAAACAAACGAGAATGAAGAGAGGAAAATCTTTTCTCTTCCAATCTCTCTCTTTCGCATCAATAAATTTTGTGCATGATTCATTGTATTGGAAAAATTCAAGAAAGTCATCACTTGACAAGGCGAAATGGTTCGATTAAGTAAATCAATTCGTCAAATGATTCCCGGACCGATAAAGTTCATGGAGCATGGATGAGCCATGGATGGGCAATGATTAAGGCAACAATTTTTCTCTTCATTTAAATTTTCCACTTTGAATCATGCTGATGGGGAGCAATCTGGGAGGCTGAGTACATTTTGAGAAACCTATTGGATTTCTTTTCACTATCTTGCTGAGAGGCACATCACAATTCCATCTTCTGCTATCACAATTGAACTATCATATCATGAGAAGAAGAGAGAGAGAGAGAGAGAACGAAAGCGTCTGACAATGAAAATGATACAATTCCGGGTAAACGATCTTGTGATACAGTTCATGAGAGAGAAAGTAGATGATTTTGTTCTAAGTTCTCTTGGCAGATGGAAGAAAAAGAAGATAAAAGAATATGTTCCCAGACAGTAGAGGCGTGTGTGCGTGTGTGGAACATTCTCAACAGAATAGTTTAGGGACGAAGAGAGAGAGAGAGAGAGAGAGAGAGAGAGAGAGAGAGAGAGAGAGAGAGAGAGAGAGAGAAGAGAGAGAGAGAGAGAGAGAGAGAGAGAGAGAGAGAGAGAGAGAGAGAGAGAGAGAGAATGCATTTCAGGGAAAAAACTGGTGATTTTGAGGCAAAAGATGAGGATGATAGGGAAAGAGAAGAAGATGATGCATATTCACAATCTCATTTCTTTCCTCATCTCTCTTTTTCTCTTCTTTTGGCTTTTGCCACACTTTTTATACGGATCTTCTAGGAGGCTGATTTCATGAGAATTGGATTTGTTCGAAACATTTCACCAGAAAAAAGTGGTCCTGAAGATGAGGATATAAATGCAAAGAGAGAGAGAGAGAGAGAGAGAGAGAGAGAGAGAGAATAACAAGAATAGTATGGAAAGTATGAAGAGGAATAAGAAATAGGGTAAGAATAAAGTGACAGAAAGAAGGCCAAAAAAGAGAAAAGATTGTGAGGATGCAGAAGGAGGAAGATGAGTTGTGTATTATGACGCCTATGGAGTCAATAATCAATTCTATGTATTTGCCTCTCTCTTTTATACTTACTTTTTTTTTCTTTTTCTCTTTTCTATGGCCAAAAAAACTCTGCAACATCATCATTGATGGACTATTTCTTCTTCTCCATCTTTTGCCTCCTTTCTTCATCATCCTTCACCCCCCCAGCTTCTGTCTTCTTCCTCCTCCTCTCTCTCTTTTCCTTCTCCTTTTCTGTTCTCATCACATTTTGCCACTGACAGTTGCATTCGCTAGCCTAGAATATTATGAAAAAAAATTGGCGATTCACGAAGAATAGAAAGAGAAAAGAAAAAAAAGTCCGTTTGAAGGAGGCGGATGCTCCATGCTCCATGTTACATACAGTGAATCTTTGGATGCTGGTAAAGAGAGGATGAGAGAGAGAGAGAGAGAGAGAGAGAGAGAGAGAGAGAGAGAGACAGGGAACAAATTGAGCAAATCTTTCCTCCTCTTGGAGACTAGTTCAAGGAGCCAAAGTTTCAATGAATGCTTCGACAATTGAGCTTGGATAAAGAGAAGAGAGAATAGAATGATGAAGAGAGTAAAGCGAAACAGAAAACGGTTCCATTGATGAGGATGAAAAGACAAACGATAGAGATAGAGATAGAGAAAGAGAGGAAAGAAAAGTGGGTTTCTCTCAGGGAATGTTTTATATATATATAAGATGATAGCTGCTGGTCCGTGATCAGAGATGCTGATGAAAGGACGACAGTGGGTGGTGGGGTTGATGAAAGAAAGAAAGAAAGAGAGAGAGAGAGAGAGAGAGAGAGAGAGAGAGAGAGAGAGAGAGAAAGCATCATGGCAACGATAAGGTTGAATGGATGCGGGTAACAGAGCGAGCTGTTGTGAATCTATTATAACAGACAAGAATAACAATATCATGAGTTTTCAATCAGCTCTTCATCCATCCGAACAATTATATTCATCTTTTGGCTTTATCTTTCATTCTCTTTCTCTTCTACTTTCTCTGCTTCTCTCTTTTATCCATACCAAGCAGTTGCACCCCTTTGAATCCATGCTGATCATATACTGGCAATACTTTTCTTCCTTTTATGCCACCAAAATTCAATTGTCCAAGCCCTCCTCTACCTCCCACTTAACCAATAACGTTTTCCACAGGAATATTGTCCATCAACTTGTACATGATAACTTTCCGCTTCCCGGTTCAATGATGGCCTCCGAATATTGGCATTCAAGCGAGTATATACTTTACAGAATGACCATCCATTCGACACAAGGATGCAATCGTGATCACCACCCACATTGGCAAAAATCTTTCTCTCCTCTTTCTCTCCCCTCTCTCTCTCTCTCTCTCTCTCTCTCTTTCTCTCTGTGAGTGCATCCCGTGATTGTATTCTCTTCTATCCATCGGAAGAAGATGAGGATGACATGAAGATGAGAATGACAAGATGATGAGAATGCAAGAGCATACGAAAGGAGAGGTATACTAACAGTAGACAGTAGGAAACGTGAATGCTCAATATGAACTAGGAAAAGAGTAGCATTCAGACAATTTCTTTCCATCACGAAGAGAGAGAGAGAGGCCACTTTGATGAGGTCGAATGATCGGAAGAGAGAGAGAGAGCGGGTGAGATATGAGATGCAGCTATATTCACTAGGATTATGGCTGTTCGTAAATAATTCACACTCATCTCTCCCCTGATATATATCCAGAGGGATCTTTCTCTATCTATGTCCTCCTCTCTTTGGACATGAAAAGATCTTATGAAACCACTAGATTTCAGGCTAACTTTGCTGTCTATACAGAAGAGAGTGTAATATTCACATTTGAGAGTGTATATTTTTCTTGAGCTGTATCTATACTGATTTTATGGGCATCTTGTGAGTATGAGAGTGAGTATTCTCACAGGGCTATCAGGACTAGTTGATGTTCATGAGAATAACTTGATTCGGGCAAATAAAAAGCTATTCCAATCAATTCTTACAACCTAACAATCAATGTGTGTGAGCATTTTTAGTAGGCGAAGCAAGTTCAGTATGTGTGAACTTCCTTATAGAAAATGTGAAATAAAGTCAAATCAATAATCTAATATAGTGACACTTATTCTTATGAACTAAAAGCATCAAATAGTATTGAATAGTGACTATTTGCAGTATTTTATGGTGACAAGTGAGTGGGTTTTGGGTGAAGATTTTTCCATACTTATACACACAACACACCACTCACATCATGTCATCACTATCATCTTCCAGATACTTACATCAGAGCCCCTTTTTTCTTTATTCTTTCTCTCTTCCTCCTTCCACCCATATTGAACTACATCAGTGACCATCCAAGAACTTTCTGTCATTAGATGTGTATAATCTAATCAAATTGTAGTTGCAATTGCATGTCTCTTTCTCTCTTTACTCTGATTACAAATTAGATTCGGGTAGAGAGACATGGAGAGAGAGAGAGAGATAAAATGAATGTTGGATAGATTGGAAGATGGAGTGAGAGAAGACAGTGTTTCAGGGGAAGAAGAAGATTCATGGTGAATAAATGGATGAAAGATTAATTTCTCGTGATAAAATCAGGCCTCTCTCTCTTCTCCATGCAATTCAGCAAAAATCAACGCTTCAATATTGTAGAGAAGCAAAAGGTCACGAAGAGAGAGAGAGAGAGAGAGAGAGAGAGAGAGAGAGAGAGAGAATGGATAGACATATATAAAGACTGTCGAAAATAAAAAGCTTTTCGATGAAGCGTATATATAAATGTGTATTTGCATCAACTATTGCCTCTAAAATCATCATATTTCATAAAATTTGGGACACACACATTTAGAGTGGCCCACATGGTCAAAGTGGAGAGAGAGAGAGAGAGAGAGAGAGAGAAGAAAAAAATTTTCAGCCTGGTCATCTAATGCACACACATTCACAAACGCACAATTGTTCAATTGTCAACATATTCTCCTACATTACTTCAATACACACACATTCCTGGAGGCTAAGTGATGACATGAGAGTGAGAGAAGAAGATTTCCAAAATAAAATGATAAACTGATTGAAAAAAATAGTTGCAAGATTGTGAACATCCATCTCTCTCTCTTCCTTACTTATTCTGCTCTCAGTCTCTCTCGTATACACACTCACACAAAATAAACACATCTTCAAATCGGCCTCTTGTACTTTTCAAGAGATGATTTCAAGAAGAAGAAGAAGATGATGATGAAGAAAGAGGAACAACTCACACAAACCTCCATTCAATGACTTAACCACCCACTTTGAGAGAGAATTCTCTCTCTCTTTTCTTCCTCCTCTCCTTTTTCTTCTTCTTCTTCTCACCGCAAGTAAAGCAAAATACACACATGCAAAATGTGAATCAAGACTCATGAGTATTCCTTTTTATTCTGACAAAAAAGTACACTTTTCTCGCCACATTCTACTTTACAGCACGCGCTCGCTTTTTTCCACTTCAGATACACACACAAGTGAGGAGACATGAATGAATGTATAAAAGAATGCATCAAATAGTACTACTACTATTACGTTGAGTAACGGTGAATGAAATGGATTCTCTCAATGAAATAAAGTGATTGTTGAATTGAAGAATACACAATTCGTGAAACATACAAACAGACACAAACACACACACAATCAATTCACTATGCTAGGTATTTACTTGTGGGATAGCTTTTTGAGTTTGATTTAGCCATTCTTGAAGATTATTCAACTAGCTTATACCTCGAGGCTATTCATTCAAATATATATGATTTTTCTCTAGGAAACGCTATTTTTTGGGAAGCTTCTGGGAAGCGTAATCACACAACACGTAAGGAAGCATCAAAATCTGGAGAAATTTCAATTCTCAAATGGCAAATAACATTGTCAACACAAAAAAATGATGTAACGGTATTATTGTGGTACTTACCATAAACTTTGAGCACAGTTTCAGCTCTCTCTTCTCCTGCACTATTGTTCATTCTACACACATATGTCCCCGAATCTTCTATCCTCAAATCATGAATCACTAATATACCACCAATAGTAGTTAATCGTGAACCTTTATCATTACTTGTGCCCAATCGAAATGATACAGCTCCTTTGAGTGCAGGATCTTTACGGAACCATGTATACGATGGATCTGGTATTCCTTGTGCAGCACATGGTAGAAAGCCCGCTTGACCCTTGAATCCCATCACTGTGGAACGAATATCACTTACTCGTGGGCTAATCGAATTATGTGACTCTGTGTGGATGAGGATGTGGAGAATAAAATGAGAGGAAGAGGGAGAAATAGAGAGAGAGAGATACATATTAGTATTAAGCAAAAAAAGAGATCGAATGAAACCAAATTAGATCAGCCAAAGATGAAGTATCATGAGTGAGAATAAGAGGAAGGTTCATTGAAACGAAAAAAATGGATCCATTCTTTTCTAGTCATCCATATACTTATTGAGCCTCAGGATATAAAATGAATACACAGACACATGAATCGAAAAGAAGAAAAAGAGAAAATATTGTTACACATTTTGAGTTGGCAAACTGGTGATACAGCAAGTCACCTAGTTAACGATATTGTGTCCAATACATTTGATACTTTAATCATCATATCAAATTGGTGTCCGCTTGATTGAATTGGTGAATTGCTGAATTAGTCATCCATTTGGGCAAGTCAAATGTGTCACCATATATGCTACACATGGTAAACCCTTTTCTCTCTCTCTTTCGCCCGCTGAAACCCTTTTTCCATGGACCTCATTCAAATTTGATCACCTCTCAATCCCGAATATCCAATATAGCACCGTCAGAATAGAGAGTTTCATACTTAAATGCTTCCCCGCAAAATGGTCTATTGTATGTGCATGTATGGGAAGAGGAGAATATTTTGTTTACCATCAAGCAGCTTGACATGGGCACCCATCAATTATGGGAACCTTTCTTCCTTTCACTCACGAATTTTGGTCACCAAATTTCTTCACCCACGACACATAAGTTTCAGTCAAATGGAGACTGATTTAGTTTTCCCTATGATTATCACCTTAACCATTCTTGGTAATAAACGGAGACAGAAATAATATCAGAACAAGAACTTTGAGAATAATTACAGACATACGATTGCCTGAGAGGCTTGGACATTGAATCTATCAATGATATTCGAGGCCATTTATTTCCAAGATCAACTTCATTTTACTGTAAATTTATGTGAACCCATAATTGTGCCATGAATTGCTGTGTGTATATGAGAGGGAGATATTCGAGAAAGATAGAAAGTGAGTGATACAATGGTAAAGTGTCCCCGATTATGGTGTATATATTACCGAAATAATCTCACATTCACAGTAACAGTGGCAGTGGCAATGTGTGATCATTGCCGTTATGTTGATATCGAATTGCTGGGTTGAAAATAAGAGATGGTTTTTGCCTTAGCACCCAAAATAACCATTCCTGTGGATCATTTTTGAAAGCCCATCCTTTTTGCCACATTACATCTAATCATCATGATCATAATTTCTATCCAAGAGTTAGCTGAGTGAGCATAAGTAAGGAAAATATTTTTTCCACCTATTCCAAACCATTTAATTTGGCAAATGAATTTGTGTCGACCCATGTGGAAACAATGAATAAAGTAGACATCCCAAGCATAATAGTATGTGTCTGTTTGTTTATGCATCAATATTATTGGAAGATAACCGCTGTTCAGAACGATGACAGCCAGCATCCGATAAAATTCTCACAATTTTACGATATATATTCAACTGCATACCCTTCAAAATAGCTATCTCAATGAAGTAAATCGATCGCATGCAAATACAATCATTTTACACAGGCCAGGAATATCATCAACTCAAAGGGTCCTGTAGTAAAGTATTCATTTTCCCCTAGTCTAAAGTGGACTGAGAGAGAGCTTTCTGTGTGTTTATTCTGATACTACTAGAATAAGCAATAAGCAATACTAGCCTTGTGGGAGAGAGAGAGAGAGAGAGAGAGAGAGAGAGAGAGAGAGAGAGAGAGAGATGGGTGAGAGAAGGAGGAGGATGTAGGAAAGAGGAGGCAAGAGAGTCCAGTGAATAAAGGATTGAATGGAGTGGACATAAACACTTCTTCTGATACACACACATATATACACAGGAACACAATATCTTTTGGGTCGATGTAAATGGACTGAAAGCAAAGAATGTGAATGACCGGCTTGGGTAAACTTTAATCAGTCTCTTTCTTTCTCTCTTACTCTCTCTTTACTATTTTGGATGCTCACATACGACTGAAACTGACCGTTGATCTTCATGAGCTAGTCTATTTTCGGCTATCAAATAGCTCGGACCTCAGCTTAGATCAAAGCCTCTCTCAGGCCAGATTCCAATCTCAATCTCTCTCCTCCGTAAATGTATGTGTCCAAGTGTGGACAGTGGCCATAAGTTATTCAGTATCATGTGACTCATACTCATTTTCATACCAATCTGACCACACATTTCCAATATTGACCTTTCACCTATCGGTGAATAAAATAGTTGATAGAGTGAATAGAGTGGGAGAGAGAGAAGGAGGAGGAGGAGAAGAGGAGAGGAAAGAATGGAGAGGGAATCAAGCTGGCCTTTAAAATGGACCAAACAAACCAGAGAGAGAAAGAGAAAGGAATGTCAATCTAACGGGAAAAAAAGATCAAATGAGCCGAGAGAGAAAAAGCGCGCGCTAACTTGAAAAGAGAGAGGATAAAAGTTTACACATTCACTTCACAATCAAGGACTATCGAGGATGAGGTCGTATTTCGGGTCCCGACTCAATATGATGGACTGAAAATGGTCTGCTTTATATTCACACAGAAATGAAAGCTGTGTGTGTGTCTGTATGTTGGCCTCTGGTGAAGCCTATTGAGAGAGAAGAAAGCTAGGATAAGCTTTCACAAATTCTATCGACATTTTGACTCTTTCAATTGTTAATCAATCAAATTGTAATTACATCATCTCCAATTTCCATAACAGTACAAACAACAGTAGACAATGATCAACAACAAAATTTGATCACATGTAGACTAGGGAGAGGTTGGTAATCTTTCATCTCGGTGTATAAAGACGAGGAGACTCTCGAAAAAGTACCGTTATTCAAGAGTTTAATTACAATTCGATTGATTATATTCAAAATGATTTTTGGTATGATGATTGATGAAATTCCAAATTCCAATATGATGATGATAATGTTCATGATATTCAGGTAGATATTTTTCATGTCATCAGTGAATTAACAGACACATTTCAACCTTTGATTCATCAGGATACGAGATACACACAAAAGTTCAAAGATACAAGTTCAAATCTTGGTGAAATGCTGACAAAATTTTCTCTCTGATCTAAGTTATCATACACATCTTTTCGATTCATATAATTTTGCATGTTAACATATGAGAATCCTTCTTCTTAAAAATTTTCACTCATGATATCCCTTCATTTCTCATATTATCTTAGATTATCTTGAAGTTCATGATTCAAAATAAAGTATACATGATGGCATAGGAAATTTTCTTACCTGTTACAACTAATTTTCCCGAATTACTGGTAAATATTTCACCGGTCAATCGATCTCGAACACGACACTGATAAGCTTGTGCACTAAGTGTATGATCCACTTTACGTATATACAATTCGCCGGAGGGCAACATGATGTATTGATTATTGGAATCAAAATCATGATGATAATTTTGAATCACATGTGAATCAATTGGCTGTATCACTCGATTGTTAGGCTGTTCTATCCATGTTGTTACGATAAATTGATCACGCACTGAGCTCGGTATTATACACCGGAATACAGCTGTACTGCCAAGGGAAACATATTCATTCAGAACTTCGATTCCAGATGAACCTTGGACGAGTAGACAAAGTGTTAATGATGATATAAATACAAAAATATAATGATAATAATTAAAAAAATGATGATGATGGTGATGATGACGACGGTGAGGGAGATGATTTATTCCGAATGTGAACATGAAGAAAGATGAAGATGACGCTGATGATGGGTGGAAAAAAGAGTAAGATGCACAAGATGAATTTGATCTTGATATTTTCCTCCCTCTTCTGCTATTTCAACAAATAAATAATGATGATGCTCCGCAATGGAGTTGCTGAAGATGGTGAAGATGTTGAAGATGGAAATCCAATCATTTTAATCACTTAAACTTTAGCCTTCAAAGTGAGTCATTAAACTTTTTTTTCCGATGAGTTTTCTCAAGAAAAAAAAAGTCAAAAAAGAAACTTGCCAACATCTTCTACAACATCCCAAACAAACTGACTTGAATACTACAGACAAAATGCGCTCACTCTTGATGCTCTCTCGACTCCCTCAACTCTCTCTTCTCTCTCTCTTCTCTCTCTCTTCTCTCTCTCTTCTCTCTCTCTTCTCTCTCTCTTCTCTCTCTCTTCTCTCTNCTCTCTCTGGAATCCGTTAACCATAGAGCGCAAGTCTAATTGACCTCAGATTGAATTTCGAAGAAGGAAGTCTAGGATAGAATTAGGATCGACAGCTACTCATCTGAATTCCATGATCATCATGATTCAAGGCAAGTAAGGTCATGATCAATGAATGGATCGACAATGGTGATGATAAGATTTCACTTCTGTGAAATGTTAGATTTTTTTGAGAGAGTAAATTAATCAAATTTCATATTCCCATAACTGAGATTTGGATTTCAGCTTCTTTCATCATGATGATCACAGTACATGAGGATTAATGAGGACAAATTGAGTGCTGAGTGAAAAAAGTGTGATGAATTGAATCATGAATGTTGGAAGATATTGTTAGACAAAATAACGGTAAAAAGTACTGGGAAAGCCGCAGGCAGTAAACATTAAATATGTTGAGAAAATAATTTTGTAGCCATTATGTAAGCTTCCTTATTGCTGTGAATAATGATGAATCTCAATTATGTATCCTCGTGAGTTTTCCGATTCCAGAACATTCGAAATGGGAAGCAAATAAAATATGCATGCATCATGCAAGTGCTAGTTCAAATCGGAAGATGAGAAAAATTCATCACTCCGATAATAAGATGATTGAGTAACACACACACACACAAAGCGGAAATACATGAAGGAAAATGCTCAGTAAATCACCGGCACAACATATTTGCAAACTCAATCAATAATTAATGATTATCAAGAAGAAGAGATTCAGATTGATGATGAAAAAAATATTTCTCACAAAATTCCATCTCAAAGGGTTGACTAATCGATCGAGGACTGTAAATGCTCATGTGAAAAAATTCCTTAAATTTTAGCATTGAAATCAGTTTCACAATACACATGCAAGTCGGTCTGTGTGTGTGTATGAATTGATGCCACATACACATGGATTGTGTCTAAAGTGATGGATGGAAGAGAGAGAGAGAAGATGAGGATGGAGAAGAAAAGAAAAGAAATAAGACGGGTGAGAATGATACTCGTGTATGATCATCTCTTGGTGATCGAGATTGTCACTTATCGTCAACCTCAAACGGCAGTTAAATGCACACACGACTACATGAGACTGAGGCTTCTTTTCCATCATCTTCCCAGCATCCTCATCATTCCATTGATCTTTCTTCTAGTCTTCTTCTCAGTATGTCTATGTGTCGTTTTTTTTGCCTCTCCTACATGACTCTTCATCTTCATGTCTCCTTATTTCGGATGACTTTTACTCCGATCGATGACTTAAACTATTCATTTTCTCTCTCTCTACCGAACGACAAGCACAATAGGACCGATCATTATCATCATTTCCATAGGTTCACATGTAAGAATGGAAGCAAATTGGTATGCTTAGGATGTTGATCTCTCACACACAGATACACACACAATTGTGTGTGCCACTTTCAGGCCATTGAAATATACTTTTTCACAGCTTCAGATTCCTCTTTTCATCTGTTACCCACTTTTTTCCAATCGATATTGACTATTTGACTTTGAAACCTTACAGATACTTTATTTCCTTTCAGTTTCATTCTTCAAGATGACATATTTTCAGGTGAATTGGCCCCGATTTCTCATTTAATCGGTATTTTTGAGTAGCAAATCTGAGACTTCCGGTTGAAGTCAAGATGAAGTTCATGGAATGATTGATAGATGTCTTTCCATTTCATATCTGTTGAAATTTTTCCCGAATAATTGGTCCTCTTATCATGAACTTGTACAGACTACTCATCAGCCATAGTTGAAGCCATATCCTGGAAATGGAAAAGAGAGAGATAATTCCATGGAATTTCAGCGACAAATATTCTGATAACAGAGTTCATGCAAGTTCATTGATTGGAGAACGGTTTTGTATTGTTAATGTTCAAGTGAAAGTATAACATGATTAATATCAAATATTTGACTATTTTTCTCTTATCAATTGTTTTCAACCTTTTAATCACTTATCTTCCAGTATCACTTGGTAATGAACAACAGTCTGGAAGATTGTCTGGTGAACTTTCATCATCGAACATCACCAACATTGTAAATGATCAAATATGTTGCCATGATCAAGCCATCAAGGCATGGATTGAGCCTCATGAAATTCGAATAAGTGATAATACAACATCATCGCACCATCATATGAGCCCTGAATTTCGATGTATCATGATGAATGATAAAATAGTCTATTTTCAATGGTTATTTGGCCACCACAATGGAACTCAATTGGTTGAAATTGAAGTCAACACTTCAATACTTATCGAAGATTCCAAGCCAATAGTACGCTCCGATAGTCAAGATATATTGTTTCAAAGCAGACTACGGATCATTGAACCCTCTGAGAATCATGCAGGTAGATATATTTGTCGAATATTCGGTGCTGGTAACTACCAGAGCATTTCACTTTCGGCCTCATTGATCTTCAATGGTTCCACAAAATCTTCGTCCACTTCTCTACATGTGAATCTTATTGTTTTATTCGCAATTTTGATTCCATTCCTTATTGGTACACTTTTCATAATATTTTTACCTGCAAGGTTTTCCAAATATCTTCTATGAAAAAAAGGAAGAGAAAGAGAGAGAGGAAACAAAACCTTCTTGTTTTATTTTATTTATTCACTTTTTCTATGCATATGGATAAATTTTTTGGTGAACATTCATCATCTGATTGGATGTGGTTCTCATTCCACCAAGTTTGTATAATTTCAACACTTTTTATTCAAATACATGTATTTTGAATTTTACATGAATATAAAATGCAATTCTGCATGGAGACCCTCTATTATGGGGATATGTTCTAGTTAGGATGCCTATCTGTACTTTCGTATTCATCTAAGATCATGATAATTTTCTCCATATAATTCATCTAACTCTTCTCAATTCATTTCGGCGATTTTCCGAAATCGAACCGAAACTCTCTCAAAATCGAGGGTATTGAAGGATCGATATTGGCCAAAAACATTGGTCCATGTGCAAGGAGTGCAAAGCGGTAATAGCTTTTGTTTGTAAATTTCAAATGTTTCAAGTTTTTTCGATAAAAAGGCTAGACGAAAAAATTACGAGTAGAAAAAATAAAAGGTCCTGTTTAGTTGAGCCAGACAAAAAAGATCAGATATAAAAAATTTGAGGAATAGGAAATGGAAAGCATCCTCTGGAAGAAAAAGTTGCTTGTGTCTGTCTTTCCACAATCCATTTTATGTGACATCCACTTGAAATGGACATTATTTTAACATGATAGCTTAAACATGTTTCCCACCATTCTAAAGTCGAAATCATGGACCGAAGGAAAAAAAGGAAAAACATTGAGAATAACGCTCGAAGCTGTCATTTAGTCCATGACACCGAGCTATTGCCACCTCCATCATCCCAGTCCATTGACTGGGACTGATGGAGAGAACGAAAGAAAAGATGCGGATCAGAGAGAAAGCTTTCGGTCTGAAACTTTATCTGGACTCTCTTCTTTCTCTCATCTGTTTTCTATGACCTATTCTCGAAGTTCAAGCCATCTATCGGTTGACCGGCCTGTGTTTTTATGAGTGTGTGTGTGCGGGTAAATGAGCTCAGCATCCAGCGAAACGATGGTCCCGAGATAGACAGCACACTGCACAATGAAAGATTTGTTTTGGGCTATCGATACGCCATTCTGAGAATGGCACTTCAGCATACAGGCCGTCCGCCTTCCATTCAGCCACCATCGGCCTCAAGAACCACCTTCTCCATGTTCCTCTGTCAGGCCACTTTGTGGGTTCACTGTTTCTCTCTCTCTTTCACCTCCCCCTCTCCTAGCTCTCTCTCTCTCTCTCTCTCTCTCTCTCTCTCTCTCTCTCTCTC
>QZCP01000334.1:273117-296682 GCA_003956705.1 Brevipalpus yothersi
CTCTCTCTCTCTCTCTCTCTCTCTCTCTCTCTCTCTCTCTCTCTCTCTCTCTCTCTCTCTCTCTCTCTCTCTCTCTTACTCTCTCTGAAATTGGTTTTGTCAGTGGTTAACTTTCTCATTTTTGGGAGTTTTTGCCCGTTTTGCTGGTCACTTATCATTTTGGTCGATGCCGGGCCAAGCTGTGATGAAGATGCTCGTTTAACCGAAATAGTTTTTGGGCAAAAATAGTTCTAGGAAAAATTTTGATGGCTAAATAGTGGTGGATGTCGAAAGATAGATATTTGACTAGCCTTTTTCCGTGAAAATACTTTCCTCCTCACTCTCAGGCCACTTTCTGAAAGAGTGCAAACCCATTTTTTCCTAGCAAGGAGAAGAAATAGTTTGTGTGATGTTCACTTCGGAAAAGAAGCAGAAAGACTTTAAAACGGACGCAAAAACGATTCGGATGAAGTGAAAATGGGAGGAAAAAAAGATGAAATAGCCCAAATGATATACGCAAGAGTAGAGTAAAATCAACATTAACGATCTGACAACACAGTAGAGAGTAGCAGTCCGATCATTCTTTCAGGCCATTTAGAACTCGCCAACTACCACTACGAGCACTCGGTGGTTTTCGTGGAGGATTGCCTTTTCGAATGGTACCATTTTTTTTATTACATGATGAGAAAACGTTTCGGCTCGATGAGAGGCCAAGAAGAAGTGGCTTCAAATAGAGAGAGAGAGAGAAGCGGACTGATTTGGCCTAAAGAATCGATACCAACTATGACTCGGTGGTACTTGTCTGTACATGAAAAGTTTTTCACTTTTTTCTTCCATGTGACCCTTCAACTATGGCCTGGAAGGGAGAAAAAAAGAGAAGTTGGATGGATGATGAATGGTGATGATGTCGGCAAGCTGCACACTGTGGTGATGAGGCAGGAGAGAAGAATTGCCAAAATAATAATAACGATTGTCGAATGGACACACATTGAGAGAAAGAGAGAGAGAGAGAGAGAGAGAGAGAGAGAGAGAGAGAGAGAGAGAGAGAGAGAGAGAGGAAAAAAATCATGAGAGCTGTACTTGTTCAATAGAATTTGTGGGCTGAGAATTGTTGAATAATCATAGTATATACATAAATAGAATGAATGTGAATCGAGCATTCATTGAGCAATGAAAATATTTGTCCAATAAATCTATTGTTTGAATCCGATTGTTGCCACAAGTTTTCTCGAATTAAGGAGAAGAGAGAGAGAATTTAATTTACCGATCTACTCTCTCTTCATCAATTGAAATATAGATATGTAGAGCCACCCATTGGAAACCCACAGGCACATGGCACTCTGTGGAGGTCCTCTTGAGTTGAGTATTTTCCCAATAAGCCACCCATCAACACTTGGATTATTATTATTATTTTTTCCATTTTTCAAACTGTACTCTCTCTACAAACTATGATCAATGAGAGAAGTTCGTCGAAAAAAACTGCTAGTTCTAGTACAGAGTACTTGAGCTCTTCACTTCTTCTGTCCCATTTGAGAGAGAGAGAGAGAGACCCACTTCTATGTGACCTTAAATTGAATCTTTTTCGAGAATTCATATATGTACCGTTAGTTGAAATAAATTTGAATGTGGCCCGTTTCAGTTGAAATGTTCGAAACTGTATGCATTTCTATTCACCATCACTGAGTTGCTCTGATTTTTCATTCATACTACTCAACAATAGGTCCGATCAAAATGATGAATAGTGGGCCGTTATTTTAGAATAAGAGTGGAGGAAGAGAGAGAGAGAGAGAGAGAGAGAGAGAGAGAGAGAAAGAGAGGAAAAAAGAATAAGAAGGATAGTTGATGGAAAGAATAAGAATCCATTGAAATTGATATGGAAACGTGTGAGCATACATATATATCACGCAATTGAATTTGTATTCAATTGAAATTTTTGTGTGGTGACTACAAGTGCTTCTGGGCGAAAATAATAGCTGGAGCGTGGATTCATATTCAAATTAGTGGATAAATTTGAGTGAATGAAGTGAAACAGGAAGAGCCAAGAATGATGAGAGAACGTATATGGAGGAATAACGGGAAATCTAGTGGTACAGAGAATACAAGGGTACGTGATTGAAGCTTCAGAAAAATTTGCTTCCTTAGAAGAGAGAGAAAGAGAGGGGAGAAGAAAATATCATGTAATATTGTTGAAAATTGACATTGAAAATGTAGTGAACCAGATGAACTTGCATATAAAATCAAATTTCCACTCATTCATTCAAGTTAAATATTCAATTTAAATGAATGAATGGATGAATTGGAAAGATGACTGTGACTATGGATACTGGAAGACGGTAAAAGATGAGGAACAAGGAGAAGAATTTTTCTCCCCTCATCACTGAATTCTAAGGATGCTGACAGAAGATGAGTCAGCATCATCATCGTATTTCTTTCACAATATCAATTGCCTTCTCACATGTTGAGAGAGTAACTTAATCATCAAATAACTTAAGCTATGGTGTAAGAAAATCCTGGAAAAAGATGTCCACGAATTGGGATCCAAAAATTCTGTATACTGCCATCTTATATTTATATATAAATGAAATATCAAATTTTATCCCATGAGGAAGAGAGCGAGAGAGATGATGAATTTTAACGAGCATCAATTTGTCTTCTTTTCATGTCATTTTGACTTGATGACAACATTCGGTGGAGAGAAACGAATATGGTTCAAGGGAAAAATTCTAGGAGAAAAGAAAAAGAAGAGAAAAAGAAGAGAAAAAAGCTCAATTCTGTCACTTTGGATGGCTTCAACAGAGAAACAGAAGATGAGCAAAAGTATATCCGAAAAAAACGAAGGCTTTACCACTTCTGGGAAGATGTTCTTGTCGTTCACTTCATTGAAGAAGAGATCCAAAAGTTGCTGCTAGAAAGTGAAGAAAAATACTGTTATACACATATACTCAGCATTTTGGCTTGGAGAGATTCTCCTGGATTCCCGATGGATAGAGATCTTCATTTCTTACTTGAGGTATTCATATCGGGTGATACACCCATTATTATGAGAAGACAGACTTGTGGCCTCAGCAGAGAGAGAGAGAGAGAGAGAGAGAGAGAGAGAGAGAGAGAGAGAGAGAGAGAGAGAGAGAGAGAGTAAGTAAGTCCTATTTTTTGAATATATCGAATATCTACTGAATGCTGGATGGATTCAATTTCGATGCACACTATATGTCAATAATGTCCACCGAAATATTCGATGGACAGATGAAATGAAGGAAGAATAAGAGGAAGGGATGAAGAGTAATCCAGTGGATAAGCTAGAACTTCATTCCTTTTTTGTGTCGAACTGCACACATACACACACAGAGACACAGTTTACCCGTAAATCATCCAGTCCTAATCCACCAGAATTGTATCCAATATGATGATCATCGACCACATGAATTCTTTTCCCATCTTATGGTAGGTGTGTGGAGAGACAAAATGATCACTTTCCTCTTGAGCTATCAATTGGGAAAGTTACTTTTTTTCCTCACCTTGGGCTAGATATTTGGAGAGAAAGTATTTTCTAGTGCTAAAGGGAATGGAAAGTATTGAAAAGTGGTGCCATTACTTTGGTAGTGACTGAGGAAGAGTATTCCAATAATTTCAGATAACTTCATGAGAAAAGTTTTAAAGTTGATGATGATGGCTGGATATAAGTCCACGAGTTTGAAAGCTTTTCTCTATTAGAGAGCAGTATTTTGAATTCAATTTTTTTTATTGCCCAGATTGTGGAGTTGAAAGTTCTAAGAGTTTTGCTGTACCGTTAGAAAGAGATTTGAAAATTGGTCGAATTGTACAAATCATCAAACACTTGATGTGAGATCAAAACTCATGATCATGAAGAGATTTAGCAAATTTTTCGAATCTAAGAGATGCTTACAAAACAATTTGATCGGAAAAGTAGGCAATTGAGATGGTAAATTGAATGGTTCAGATAGGTTTGAGTTGTTAAAATGCTCTGAGTCTGAGTGAGAGTAGGTAACTCTAATAGAATCGATGAAAAATTTGTTCAATCCTGAGAATTTTTTGATCAATAGTACTCTGTAATGCAAAAAAAGACTCAAAATGGGCTAAAAAACGAAGAAAAAATCTCAAATCTACTGTATAACCCTTTTAATTGAATGAAAAATGAGTTTCTTATTGTCAATTGATGTTTTTATTTAGTTTATTAGATTTTTGTGGAAATTTTGCATAAAACATGAATGGAATCGTCCCACTTTTACTGGAATTGGTATTGGAATTTGAATCTGCAAATCGATGAACAGATTGAAGCGCAAGTATTTTCTGAAAGTCTATGCTCGATTTGAACAGAAAAGTGTTTCTGATTGGATGCTCATCTGGAATAAGAGAGGCTAAATTTGCTCACGATGATGTGAGGTCTGGGTCTTAGTGAACAGTGGTCAATTGAATTTTTATCCCTTGATCTTAGATGGACAATTATCCGTGAATATCGAATACAAAGCAGTACCGTTTAGCTAAAGATCTTCACCGAGAAGAGCTCTCTATCGAAAATCTTAGAACCAAAGTAAACAAGATTCTGAGTACGTGAGTCAAAGAAAGAAAGAAAGAAAGAAAGAAAGAGAGAGAGAGGCAAATTGATTCCACTGAATGGTCAGCGAATAGGTCGGAAGTTCATCGACAAATCTGATTGAAACAAACTGTTTTATCCAGTCCCAAGGAACCTTTGACCAAGACTGCTTGATTAAGAGGATGGAATACAATGATTGAGGGTGGAGAGGGATGCTGGAGGATAGAATGTTTAGTGATATCCGAAAAGTGTGAAGAGTGGTTGGGATGCTAGACCGGAAGAAGTGAGGAGATAGAATAGAGTAGGGAAGTATAAAATCCTTTGAGAATCTGATAGAAGCTGTGGAATAAGGTGGAGAGATGAATAAAATGGAATGAATATGTTGAAGAAAGAGAATTGAAATGTATCAGAAACAGTTGGAAAAGATGAAGAGATGTCTGGAAGAGAGGATGGTGAAGAGAAGCAACAAAAGGATGCTCTTCGTGTGTGTACACACATTATTTTGGGACTCAGGAAGAAACTGCGAATGATAGGAAAAGGGAGTACGAGATGCTTGTTTCGCTTTTCATCTTCATCTATTTCGCATCTCTCTTCTTCTCTCTCTTTCATTCATAAGAATTGAGTCTGGATGAAGAAGGGATGCTGCGTTCTCCATCCTAAAGGAACGGAAGGCGAAGGCCAAGTTAAAATGTTTCCCGAGCGTATCAGGATGCGGAGGAGTAACGGGAGGGTTGAGTAAATCGGATAGACGGACTGATGATACAGTAAACGATTCATGCTTCTGGGATGCCAATGTGAATATTTAAGGTATAAATATATCATATAATGAAAACATTGTAGTCAGACCGTTCAAAATTCGGTGGAATCCAAACAAAATCGGTCAAATGATGGCAACTCAAGCTGACATTTTTGGATGTGAAGAGAATTCACCTTCAATGTGAAGAGAATAGTTTTACTGGTTATTTTGGGATGAAAAATGATCATCCAAATAGGACCAGAGTAGTTTGTGTGATGATGAAAACGGACTGGTATGAAATCAGCCCATTTCAGTTGGATGGTGATGATGATTTCGCAAGTTGATTCCCATGTTGACATCTCACATATACACTCATCCAAAAGACAGTCAATGACTTTGGGAATCCCGTCAATGAGCAGTGAACTGAACTTTTCTCTCTTTCTCACTTTCTCATCAAATTCGATGGATCACCCAAGCTATATGTGCCTGTGGATTCCATATAGTATTGGATGTTTATCGAATGATCAGGATTCCCTTGCCATCAAAGTTTCTGACTCTCACTCTGTGTTTCTTGGCTCTTGGGGAAAACTGTGTTCCATAGAGCACCCATAGACAGTGAGACTGAGAGAGAGGGAGAGAGAGAGAGAGAGAGAGAGAGAGAGAGAGAGAGAGAGAGAGAGAGAGAGAGAGAGAGAGAGAGAGATGAGATGTCGGTTGGACGTGAATGGTAGAGAAGAGATACATTAGTACAATAGGATTGAGAAAAACTGTTTAACCATTAGAGATTCGCTTTCATCGCATTCTAGATGGTGAAAAATTCTCTTGTGAATTCGATTCATTTCTTTCTCTCTCCATCGATTCTAACTGTTCTTTGGGTAACAGTTTGGCTCATTCATCATTCATCTTCTTTCGATTCAGTGTGTGTGCTGGTGCTTTTTTCTCTCCTCTGTGGTATTACTCGGTGCATTTTCTATGTGATCATCTAGCATGAAATTTGGACCTTAATTGGGTTCTGAGCTTTTTTCTTGAGTTTCGATTTGTTTTCCTCCAGTTGCTAGCAGATTTATCATTAAAAATGGATGGACCTGTGGATTTTCTTTCCAAATTGAAAACTGATCAGGTTCACATCAGTATGATTCAGATTGGCATTGAGAAGCGGATTTTTTTTGAGAGACCAAATACCATATTCAAATATGTGAGAATATTGAGATCTGATACTTCATAAGTATGTGTTTTTAATGGAATATTTCAACAAAGTATCAGACAAAATATGTATTGGTAGGATCTTTTCAGCTAGTTCCAAAATTTTGAGCTACGAAACGGCAAATCTAAATTTCTCATGTAGTTTTCCATAATCTTATCTGCTTAACTTTTTTTACCTAGACTAATCCTCCAGTATCAGTTATCTGATTTTTGATATTATTTCGAAAATATTTCCCCACAAGTGAAGGATTGAATGTACCCTCTTAATATCAACTCTTAGTCTAGATTCTGAATATTTTTAATCTTTATTCATTTTCATTTTTCTCCTCTATATTCTTCGCTGCCTGAGTAGTGACCGGACAGCGAGTAGAATCATTTCAACTGATAAAATTGAATACCTTTCAAAGCGGTTTGGTGTGATAATTTTCAGGATCAAATCAAATGCCCTGCCTAATGTAATCATGGCAAAGTAAGCAAACTGATCCTTGCATGCTGAAGTACACACAATTTATAAACACAGATACAGAGGAAAGAGAAACTTTTATTTTATTCTCAGATAGTGTGCAAAGAATCGCTGAATGTGTGTGTGTACACATCAAATTACTTATTCGATTAACAATAAAATCATCCGAAACAATTGTTACATTCATCAACGCATTCAACCGCGAATATAATCTGATACAATTGTGCCACTTGTTTCATGAACCACACAGTTTTTCATGTAGCATTCCTCTCTATCTGACTTTCATTCAGTATCAGTCAATCTTGTAATTTTATTGAGTCCATCTCGAACTAGGTTCCTTGATCTTGCCTCAGTTTTAATACAATCAGGTGATCACATCATCAATGAAGATGAGAGGCGCTCCTAGTTCAATGAAGTTGATGGCTAATCGAGTGAATGGTGTTAGTATTCTTATTGTGTGTCCATTGAGTAAACTTCTTGTTCTTGCCTACTATTGCTATATCCATGAGTGGAAAGAATAGCTACTAGAGTAAGTTCAAATTTCAATGGAAACAGTAAATTGAGCACTTGGGATGGAGAATCGAAAATGTGTATGTGTATGTAGACAAGCAGTGTGATGACTGGTTACATGATCAGCATCATCTGGAATACCATTGATTATGAAGGCACACAAACCTATCATCAAGTATGACATGGTAAATTATTATTCTCATCGTTTTTCGAGGAATGTTCCGGTCAGAAGAGAGAGAAAAATAGATGGAAAGCTTTCTAGGAGTGTTTGAATAACTCACATGTATGCTAATGGAATATCATGAGAATTTGATAACCTTCCATCTCTCCTCTCTAATCAATCGATGTAACACTGGTATTGGAAATCTCGATATTGTGATAAAAGAAATCAGCTTCCCTTCACAGTCTTTTCTTTGCTCTGGCTTTTCTTAACTTCTACTCAATTCAGCCCAAGGGAAGTAAAAGATGCTGTAAGAGAAAATATTGCTGTTCCTAGAATTCATTGGTACATGAAGGAAAGGTTAGAATGAATACTTTTCCCAGGTAGGGGTGAGAAAAAAGCAATAAACTCGCGATTAAACAGCCAAAAAATTAGCATCTAAGGTGCATCCTCAAAGCATACCATTTCAATGTGTATGCAAATCTGTGGCCTATTTTCTGAGATTAATTGTCTGAATTCCTAGATATTTTTGACTTTTCTAGGACCAGGGCAGAGAAAGAGAGAGAGAGAGAGAGGGGGAAATCCATCTTCATATTCCAACAATTGCCAACGAACTATTGATTGGAGACTTGATTGCTGGGTTAGATCAAATGAATACAGTTGCTCTTGATGAGCAGAGACTCTGATTTGATTGAGAATATTTTTGAATCACAAAATTCATCAAAAGAAAATCAAGTACATTATTGCTGCAATCATCGGGATCAATTTTTGTTGGCTATTCAAATTACCATGTGAACATGTCGAAATCTTCAACTTGAAAATGCTCAATACACTGCCTAGAAATCTTTTGGGATCATGTCAAATTAACATGTCATCAGTAGAAAAGAAAAAAATAGTAACCAATTACTTTCATGCTTCTGTCGAGAGGCGAATAAGAATAGAAACTATCTGAGAGTTTCTCTATTGAATGCAAACTATCTGAAAAAATATACATATACACACAAATAGAATGTTCCACAAAAGCTGACTTGTAGTGATGAAAAGGAGAGATCCAAGAGAAACAATTCAATCTCTTCATGTGTGTGTGTGTGTGTGTGTGTGTGCATATAAATAAAGTGAATTTGATGAGGGAATAGAATAATCAATGAGAAATAATTTCCAGCTCAACCATTTCCCATGATACTTTGATGTTTTGTCTCTGATGCAGATTGTGTAATGCCTACTAATGTCATGATTTGCTGTGATTCATGCTCTGGAGCTGTTTAGTTTCACTTAACCCAATCTTTAGGACTATTGTTGGAACTGATTTTTAAGCTCAGTCATATGGGACCAAGAGAGAGAGAGAGAGAAAGAAATTCCTCTCCATTCCCCATCATGAATGGAATGCATGTTGCATGTGTGTGTGGGTATGTTCGTACATTCCTGATGATGATACTTTGAATATGTGGTTAAAATTATATTCACACACTTTGTGACATCAGATTGATATATATTCACAAGTGTTGCAAAGTTTGTCACCAAGTGTCAAGGACCACCATCACAGTGAACTTGGATGAATATTTTATTTTTCAGCCAAAGGCAAGCCTGGTGATGATCACAAAGGCAGGATATTTTCATCATTTGGAATTTCATTATGATCCGTTGACATGAATCTTTGATGATAGGTGCAAAAGTGGCCATAGATTGTGTGTTAGTTTGGGGATAGAAAAAAGGTATTGCACACTGAATGGAAGTGATCTCGAGAGTTCGATGCCATATGAGAGAGAAATATGTGTATATTCTGAAAGGAATATTTGAATAATACAACTGGTCGAGTGGATCATCATCATGATAATAGTGGTTTTGGTTTGCATGCTTGAAACAAATCATCATCATGAGGGTGATAGTCTAATCTTTATTTGTTCACTCTCAATCGTTTATCATATCGAAATTGTTCTAACTGTCTTCTCTCACTATTTTATACCGTTATCTTCTCTCTCTCTCTCTCTCTCTCTCTCTCTCTCTCTCTCTCTCTCTCTCTCTCACTCACTCTCTTTCTTTTTCTCTCCCCCCCTTTACACTCAGTATATAGCCTTACAAATAAGTTATTCTTATTTGAGATGCATAAATTGATGACATCTACTGATCATAGTGAAGAATATGATTATTTTTCGTGTGCATGAATCTGGTCTCTATCTTTGATCATTAAGTTTATCCGATAGAATATGAATGACACCAGGTCATCGACCACAGTAGTATTTTCCCCCCAAAACAATATTTGAGGAGCGGGAAAACATTTCCTCCACTGATTTGAGAATTCTGAGTTACGATGATGTGAATTATTATGACGCGAGAATTCATTTTGATGGAAAAAAATATGCACAATTCAATTTATTCTCAGAAGTAGTCAAGCGAATGTTTTTATTGACCAGCAAGTGCTTATAAGAAAAAATTCAACTTGAATGCATTAATTTTAAACACATTCGACTAATGGAGTTGTTGGTATTTGATCTTTTGACATTTTGAGTGGAAGAGAAAATCTGAATTATAGCCCAGGCAATCGATTAGCCATTGAGAAGGGATGAGAAGAGGGGGTCATTATGACTGTCTTTTAGGATGAAAATCTTGAGTAAACACCGTTATTCCGTCTCATATACAAGGAAAAGATTCAGTATAAAAGATATATCTAATGAATTTGATGTGGAAAAGAGGTAAGAAGACGAGTAAACTTGTCATTCATTCGATAAAGTGAAAGAGATTCCCATAGGAAGAAGGTGTGATGTAAACTGTGGTGCTAATTGACAAGATGCTGAAAGATGTTGATATTCAAACAACATCTTACTGATGATATTCTTAGAGAATGAAGAAAACTTTTTCAGGTCAAAAGTTAAGTGTAGTCATAAGAAAAATACATCTGTGAACACATATAAAGCATGGATATGTCTGTTGAGAAAGCTCATATTTTTTTCTATCATCCTAAGTAGAATGTTCTCTGAGCACCACAATTCTGATACTAGATTTTTCCCTCTTGGAACTATCGGGGAAGAACCTTGTAGAGAAATTGAATAGCAATTTTCTAGGCCTCTCCCTACTTTTACCCAGGAAATGTTGAAAAAAATTGGAGGAATTCAGCAAAGTTTCAGTATAAGATCATCAATATGTACATGCATGCTCACCAGTACCATGAGTAAGGCTGAGAATGCGGAAAAGTCACCCAATACACAATGACTAAACATGATGGTATAGATCGAAGGCGATCGAATGTACGGTTTATCTGATTCTAATTCATTCTCTTTCTCTCTATTCAACGTTCCTTTCAATTGTATTTTTATGCTCTTCTTGGTGAACAGAAATGCTCTCTCTCTCTCTCTCTCTCTCTCTCTCTCTCTCTCTCTCTCTCTCTCTCTCTCTTCACAATTGATCAGAATTCAAGACTTGAATTCGAATGATCACTTCGGTTCACTAAACTCTATGCTCTTTTGGCCCTTCCGATTCTCCCATTCAAGTATGTATGTGTATTGCTCAGATGATTTGCATTTTGTTCAACTGTTCTCTCTTTTTCCCTTTTTATTCTTCGAATCTGCATTCCAGAGACAATATTCAAGCGAAGCACTGACCTGAAGATTCCTTAGACCACAATTTCATACTTTGGTACCAATTTTTATTTGCTCACTCTGATAATGGAAATATCTTTTTCAGAAAAAAACTTCCCTGTTAAACCTATTGGTAAGATATTTTAGTGTTCTAGCTTTTCGTGAACGTTAGAAAAAAATTTCCCAGCGAGCAGGTCTCATGATGTATGTTTTAAATCTTGAGTCCCACTAGATAAGCAATTGTGTTACTCTATCCATTGGAGAAGATTTTCTTCATAAACATTCGATTGAAATTTTTCTATTCCCTAAGATAATATCAAGAACAATTGATACACAGGAAGGAGAGGTTCGAAGAACATCGCCAAGCAGGAGCGGATTTTGGAAAATTTCTTCTCGCCTTTTTCCAATGCATGCACAGGTTTTTTGTTCTAATTATCTAAGTCAATCTTCGAATTTTGACCATAGGATTATGATCTGAGAACTCACATTTTATTCCTTCTTCGAATACCCACAACGCCATCCATCGAGTTCAGAACAAATCTGAGAGTTGAGAGGAGCAGCCACTAGATGACGGCCAAGGTTCTCATCTGAAAAATGATCGGAATGTACGAAAAGTTCGAAATTTGGGATCAGATTGATGAAATACGCACTTGACTATGAAGAGTCTCTAGATATATCAATTTGATTCTGTCCGAAGTGACATTTCCTGATATTCGAGGGCAAATCAGATCTTGATGACCTTTACAATTTTCTCAGATGATTTGCTCTTCGAATTTAATTAGGAACACAAGGAAGTGAGCCCACTCTTGTGGATGCACAAAACTTCTCAAAATTAACTGCAAACTCTTATTATCATCAAAAAATTTCGTTTGTAGCTCGAGTTAAGCCTAAGAATCACCTAAAATCACTAATTTTATTAATAACTTTATTTTCATCCATTTATACTTCTTCTACATCTCATTTTTTAATCAGCTTGATTCTAAAGAAATTCTTGATGAATCTTAGCTAAAGTGACAGCTATAATGAGATTCTCTCTTGTCTTTCTTTCTTTCCAAAAATACACATAACACACACTGATTCTTAAGGGAAAAGTTTTCCATCGGCAAAAGGTCAAACTACTAAGCTGAAAATTCTTCTCCATCTAAGCCACATTTTTGCAAATATTTTCATTTATAACTGTAAAAGTAGAAAAAGTTCCAAAAAACACACGAACAACAACATCAACATCAACAACAGAAACAACGAAAACAGCCATAAATGTTATTCGTATCAAAAACTGTCAACATTGTAACTTGGTCAACTCTTTAGCGAATAGAGTAAAATGGAAAGCTCATGACAATAAATGGACTACTTTTCTGATTGTAAGTCTTCATCTCACGTTGCGATCAGATTGGTGATCAGTTGTAGTAGTAGTAATACTGTCTATTGTAACTATACCTGATAGGCTTAATACACATATACACACACACATATATCCAGTGCACACTTCAATCATCGTCATGATTTCACTTTACTATTTACAAGCTTCCATCATGGCTAACATCCATGGCAATCAAATTTCTCATATTGAAAGGTAAAGGTTTATGGGAGGAAGGTTCTTAGTCTCTCTCTTTTTCTCTATACTCAACTTTCAGTGTGAGTGTTTGTACATCAAGTATAAATCACTTCAAACAGCTACCTCGACACTCATAAAAACCCTTCGATCGATCTGGGTGTGAATAGAAGGTATACAGTCCACTTCTAGAAAAGTGGAGCAAATTTATGTAGCGAATTATATTCCGTTCTCAAAACGAATAGTCCAAATATTGGCCATTTCTTGTTGCAAATATAACGCCAAAGTTGTTGGTGTGTTTGGACTACCTAATGAAAAATAAGAATAAAAATAAAAAAAAATGTTTTTCTGGTAGATTTATTTTACTTTTTCTTATCGAGAAATACGTTAAGCTTTGGGAAGAAAAATTGTATTTTGATTGCTTTTAACAGGACCTAAAAAAATAGATTGATTCTGCTCCAATAAGTATGACCACACTTGAAAACTTGAAAGGAATCAAAATTATTCCCTAGAAAGTGTTAATTTAATAGTTTTTTTGCTCTCTCACTCCAAAATCAGTGGATTGAAAAGATTTTTCTGTTTGCTTCATTGCTTCTACATTTCTATTGGAATAATTTTTTGAACTCAATATTCCCAACTGTCCACCGATAATCGGTATTATATGCTCCCGATATTGACCATTCGATAGTGATAGCTATGATATTGTGCCTGGAATGATCGAGCATCGCTTGTCATTTGATTCCTTTGTATATATATGTGTTTTCTTTTTCCCATTCTATTTCTTCTCATCTTTTCGGGCGGGAAATAATGAGAAAAAAGAAGAAATAAATGCCAGAAATCAACAGGAAATGATACAGCTTCTCAGCTCACTCCTTCAATGGGTATATATATATGTGTATACGTTGTGGGTGTATGATGTGTATGATGGCGGAAAATAATGTATGAACTTGGGCAAAGAAAATCACCTCATCTTCCTTTGATTGTTTAGTGGCATAGCTTGATTGTCATTTACTTGAAAGAAATCATCTAACATGAACAGAGAGAGAGAGAGAGAGAGAGAGAGAGAGAGAGAGAGAGAGAGAGAGAGAGAGAGAGAGGATTATGATGAAAGTCATCAACCTAGAACTAGTCATTTTGCTTCTTATTCTCTTCTATACTGATCCTTTTTGCCAGTTTCACTTCTCTCACTCAGCATCTTCATCTTCCTCCTCATCTCTCTCTCTCTCTCTCTCTCTCTCTCTCTCTCTCTCTCTCTCTCTCTCTCTCTCTCTCTACGTTCTGTATCTGGCTTCTTGCATTTGCTATCATCTTGAAGCTAGATGAGACGAGGCGGAAATTAGTTGAGATGCTCAATCACTGTTTGCCGAAGGAGTAACGGTTCTTCTTTTTTTCCTCTGAAATTTTCTTCCTTAGAGATTCAATTGAAAGATGAAGGTAATATGAATTGTTAACTGTCTTTCTCTGCTGAATTTGCTCAATAATATCTGGATTGCCATCTTTTCTTCTCAATTTCATGATGTTTTGATGTGCTTTATCTTTTTCTTAGAATTGATCTACCATCATGAAGCGATTACAATTTGAAAGAAACTTTTTTTCATCAGCTTCCACGTTTTTACCTGCCACATCTTTTTGACCACTAGAAGAAGGAATCTTTTCTATTAACCAAAAGAGTGAAATTGTAGACTTTCCAGAGTATAAATAGATACAGATCTAGATAGCTTTCATGAGTAATCTGAGAAGATTTAATGACCAAGGGCTTTTGAAATATTCATTTGTACTAATATCCACTGGAGATTGACCATGAATATTAGAGCCAAGTTAATTGAGACTTGATATTATGGTATTGATATCAAAGCTCAATAGTCATATCAGAGACATTCGAGATTGTTCCATAATAATATGCCCATCCAATATTAGAACACAGGCAAACTTGCCCGGTCCAAGTTATTCGATATTGTTGATTGCATTTGACCATCTCTCATGATTTTTATCAATATTGATATATTTAAGGGTAAGAATCGTTTTTCTAGGTTTTTAATCAAAACTTGCCAATATTACCACATTTATCTTGAAATTTGAATCAAATTCGAATAAAATCAATGCATACTACGTGTTAAATAACTTGGCTCTTCGTCAATTCGCTTCTTCTGATAGATTGTTTTATCATGTTTTTCACTTAGAGAAAAAATGAACGGTTTTGAATTGATGAGGCTTTCCAGGTCACAAGAGGATGTTTAAAATCTGCTAAATATAATGATAACTTAATCGATATATCAGCATGTTAAAGTAGAAATATCCATCCGAGATGTATCGAGAACATATTTCACGATTTTACTGTTGATTAGAAAATATTACCTTTAGGAGATCGATGACACATCGAAAGGTTTCACCAGACCATATCCGTTATGGATATAGCCTTGACACATTCTCACACATATAAGTAGACAAATATCAACAGAAAACCATAAAAGACAATCATGGATATAAATGGACTCATGAATCTGATCAGATATGCTCCACAAGAAGAAAAAATCGTTTCTCGATAGCTCAGATCCCTATTTTTCCACAGGAGAAAGAGAAAGAAAGAAAGAGAGAGATATATCGTATGTCAAACGGTGCTAATTTTCTGTCCATCAATGAACTTTATCCATGAAGCGAAATACATATTCCCAAATGGGAGATGAACCATGATACTTCGTTTGATGTATTTTCTCTCTTCCATCTTCATCTCTTCTGAACAAGATCACTCTCACAAAATCAAGGGTTTAAGCGTTTCCCATGATACTGTACACACGTTTGGAAGTCCATGAGTAAGTTGATTTTGTTTCTGATCTTGGATCTTTTACGCTTCTCACTGTCACCTTTTCCTAGTAATCATGTTTGAATGTGATTCCGAATTGTTGACATAGAACTAGAGAAAAGCTTCTCGAAATACTCACCTTGATGGCTAGCTAGTTACTCAAGTGAGTTCAGATTTGACTCATTCATCGGAAAAAGAGAAGAAGTTATCCTGGCTGAAAGTGAAAACACCAATAAGTGCTACAAATAAGAACAGGTGCAGCTATGTACCTAAAATTTCGGAAAATTTTACATGCTCATCGCCAGAAAATAAGTATTTCCTTCATCAGCCTAGAAGTTTTCTAATTGATCACTGTTGGAGATCAGATTCTCTCAAATTTCCATGAGTAAGGTCAGGTTTGAACACAGAACTTTTAACTTGGCTAATTTTGATTCAACATATCTACTTGTTTCATATGAGTATTCTATTGAAACAGATTATAAAGATTGCTTTTTTACTTTTTATATATCATATCATTACTCTTCTTGTACTCGAATGTTCATCGACAAATTAAATGTCAATTTTCCTTTATACGTTCTGAAAATCAATTGGTATACTGACCTCATGGTTGCACTTTTCTCCTTTTCACTGATCCCATATCTCGAGCATTCTGGTGAATTGCTGGAAATTGAAAGATGTTGGTTTCATCTCTCTAGTTTTCCTCCTCTTGCAGTTGGAGCCACAGTTGGATAGAAAGAGAGAAAAAGATTACTATCATTGGTGGAGAGGATACAATATACACTGGAATGTATCAAAAGAATAATAATGAATCTTCTCCCATCTGAATGTCATTGGATTGAATTATTCTCCTATGAGAATTCTGGATGTTGACTTTCCTTCAATAACAGATGAGAATGTATTGGTACTTCCGATGTCCAATTCTGACATACACACAATTGTTCTGGTAAGCCTCGAAGGATAATTGACTCAAAGCTAACGAGCATTCTATTTGTAAACTGAATGCTGGATTCCTTTTAATGCGGCTTGTACTTTCGAATTATACTATTAAAACTCAGAATACAATTGGAAACTCATCCTAAATTTTCACTTCACTGCCCAAAGGCTTATTTTGGAATATTCTTTCTGACACCACATCTTAGTGAATACACTAGCAGGTTCAGACCATCAAGTGAGAATCCTCGTTATTTTTATCAAGAAATCAATTCAAATCTTGAACATATTTCTTACAACATGGTGATTTTTTGATCTACCGATTGAAGACTTGAGTTCTGACAAACAATTGAGATCTCTGAGACATGATAAACGCATAAAAGTGAGTTTAAGTATCAATAAAATTCTGGATGAATAATTCAATCAGATATATTCATCCACACATTTTTTTCCGAAATATTAACACATTTCGTTCACAACATTGGTCATCATGATAACAATGATGAGAACATCAAGATGAATTTTATTGCGCAAATATATGCTCAAGTAGTAGTGAAAACGATGTCCTCTCTTATTAGGTTAATGTTCATTTTCTTGGAATATCAATTGTTCAAATGTTCCATTATTCAAACAACATGGGGATACTTGAATAATGCATTTTAAGAGATGCATATCTAAAAATTTTTTCCTCTATTCCCATTCTTATGCATATGAGCTCAAATATGGTGAATATTTCAGGCCTTTCTATCCCAATACACACACAAACACACATTCACACTTACACAGACATAAACATAGACCCAGACATGTGAGGGTAAAAATTTCACTTCTTGTTTATTGACTAATAAGATAAAATTTATCTCAAAATGAATAACTATAAACACACTCAAACTATTAACTCTCATTATAATATATATATATATTTTCTGGAAAATGTTTTCCATTCTATTTGTTAGTATTACACATATCTTTTATCAACCTGGATGGATCCGATTAATGATGGCATCATCATGAAGATGGTAGGAATATCTGAAGAATATCTGAGAGCAATTCTTTGGGAATATCATGACATGAAGAGAGAGAGCAGATTATGCGCAACAAATGAATATCGTCTAACGAAAAAAGGAGAGAGTTTCTAAAAGGTTTAGTGATCAATGAAGGGCAAAAAAGACCACACTTCAGTTGAGAGTGTTCAAGTGTTGACTATAGGATGTCTCGAGAACTGTTCATGATAGATGGATGTGTGTATATATAAATATACATATATACACATATATTCCACCCAATAAGATAGACAGCCAAAATAGTTCGATACATTGAGTGTACCCAGACCGAAGGATTGCTGGAAATTATCTCTCTGTGTTGCCCGAGAAAAAAAGTTCTCTCATCTCTATCACTATCTGTTCGTTTTTTTATGGTGATATTTTATTTTTCCAAAAGTGAGTATAATGTTGTCCAAAATTTGATGGAAACAAAGTTTGCTTCCTCATCTTTCTCTCTCTTCTTCATCTCTCTTCATCATGCCTCATCATTCATGTGCTACTCGACGGTTGAGTGACATTGTGGTCAATCTTTGATACTTTCCACCTTTTTGCATTCTTCAGTGAGTGAATGTGTGAAAGAGAAAGATATATACACAAATTTCAATATAAATATCACTCTCTCTCTATCTTGGATCAACAAACTCAGTTTCATGATGGTTGATCATTGATCGATGGTGTTTCGACACCCATAGAAGAGATCTGGAGAAAGAGAAAGCCATCACTTGAACAAGAAAATATAAACATACAAATAAATAAATATATATATGTGTCTGTGCGTATATCTAAACCACTTTATCAACTGACCACCAAGTGACCATCATCAATTTCACACTTGAGTTCCGGTTAAAGTGGGCTTGATTGTGTGGTGTGTGAGAAAAGAGTAGAAGAAGAGGAGAGAAGAGAAGAAAAAAAATTGATCCTTTAACACATATAACACTTTTTGATGTACATGTGTATATGTATCATGTGTATATACATCATATACCCTGAAGGCTTCTGGTTCAGTGTCTTCTTCCCTTGCCTCACACATTTTATGAATTGATCTGAAGAAAAATTTTTTTTTCATCTCTTTCTCTATCTCTTCCTTTCCATATCTCACACTCTAGTAGATAGTGGCTGATAAAAATATACCCACAATTTCAACCATCATCGCCGATCATCTATCATTCATGAATTTTTTCATCCTCATCCAGCCAATAATACCTGATCAAAGTGGTGTTGATGTTATTTGAATAACATTTCTTTTCCATTCTTCCATCTTCTTTCTCTCTCTCTCTTTTCTGCCACCTTGCACATTTATATATAAATGTATATCATATGAAATCTACACATTTCCAATAAGTGACAATCATGTCCAATTTGTGGTTCTTTCGACTTCGTGGTCAAGCTCGATCATCATGTCGATCATCTTCATCCAGTCAACACAATCAGCGTAACACAATTGATTGTATGAATTTAACCCAAATGCGTAATGCATCCATTGCTTCCACAACATCAACATCAAGTCGACACACATATCATCGAAGTTCATTTCAACAGATGAAAGATGATAATGAGCCACCCAAATTGACAGTGGAATCATCCAGTTACATACCGCCATTACGTCGACGAACTTTGCCACCAGAAAATACCATGAAAAGTAGTGATAGCTGTGATAATTTTGCCTTCACTCCAAGGTTTGTATATTCTCATGTCAGAATGGAAAAAAAGTTACACATGTACATTCACCTATACATGTATACGTTGAGAGGGTTTGAAGAGATGAATTTCTTGAAGTTATTTTCACTAATTATAGATATTTTCAAAGATCTTATCTATCTGAGGTGATAGAAGAGTATGAACCAGATTCCAGATATTTGATTTGTGTACAAATGCTTTCCACTTTTTCTGAAAGATCTTGACTCTCGAGTTGAGCTTGGATGTATTCTCGTGTGCCTGAGGAGACAATTTTTATTCTCACCAATATATGCCTGATTAATGTCAAAAATAATCTATCAGAATATTTCATCATCATGATTTAGGCCATGAGGTTTTGCCTCTCCCCTCTCTTCCACTCTCTCACTGTATTTACACATCCATGAATATCCATGATGCGCTTTCCATCATGTCATATCATCATGCTCATATTCTTGAGGTGTTAACTGAATAGACAGTGAAAAAAGGTTTCCTCTCTCTGTTCATCTAGAAGTTAGCCTACCAAGTTAACTAGAATATCGATTTTAATTACATTGTTCAAGCTAGAGATTAGGGATGCCAATTTCAGTAAAAATTAGTGTATACCCAGTTATATAACACACATCCATATATACCCTATGGTATCAAAATGTATTTGTACCTACATGGGATATAACTTTCCATACGAAAAAGATTGCAATATTAATCTGAATCCAAAGTAGGCAAAGTGTAATTGCAAATTTTCCCATCTAAGCCCAAAGTATATTCGAGTAAATGTGTGTGTTAGCCCAAGTCCGAAGGGAATTCCAGGTATATATGTTGAAAATTATTATCAAAGGTAATCTCATAAATTTATGATCCTATCCCTATGGTATAGCTGACAACAACAAAAGAATGACAGTTTTCCATACTATTATCTCAAATTCATCTGAGAGTGAGAAAAAAAATTGAAACATTGAAATTTCAAGGCAAAAGGCACACACAAAGTACAAGCTGACAAGTCAACAACAATAATAGCAACGAGAATAAGTTGAACATCAAGAATAGATTTGAATGAGACTTACTATGAAGATCAATTGAAAAGAGAAGAAGAGTAAGAATTCACTTAAATACTATTAGCTAGCTAGCAGGAATACTTCTTCCTCCTCTTCCTCTCCAACTACTATTCCATCTGTTCAATTCTCCTGTACTTGTGTGCGAGGCAAACTTTTGATACACACTTTGAATACTTTTAATGTTGCTGTCCTCTTGACTGTTGATCTTTGAAAGTGTTTAGAATACACTTCAAGCGCTAAAAGGAATACATACACGTAGATGTGTGTGTGTATATGTTTGTGTGTGTACATGCTACCAGAAGAAAAAGGCTTACATGTGGACTTTACCTTCGAGTCCAATTCGATTTCATGATGCATTTACCTATGAGTACCTTACGAAAGGTGTATTCTCGATGGGATTTCAAAGTCCATGTGTGTATCCCTTCAAATTGACTCAGAAAGAAAGATAAACTTTTTTTGCTCTTCCTCTCTCCATCTTTTTCCTCCTTACCTCTCACGACTCATATTTTTATGGTTTATTCTGTTTTATGCTGAACATTCGATTTTCATGATTACATATACCCATAGAGACCCGAAGTACACACATATACACATGTACACATGTATGTCACCCTAATGTTTTTGACTACTTTTCCCTGTATTCCGGATATTGAATCACTCTTCGTTCAGATTCAAGAGAGAGAGAAAAAGAGAGTAGTTTCTGCTGATAAAGCATTGATGGTCTCTATCTATCATTCTGTATATCTCCATAATCGAGGTGTCGAACTTATTGAAGAGTGAAATGATTGTTACTTCAAACGAAAAATTGATAGAAAAAAAGAGGTTTTGTGAGCAATTCGATGATGCTGAAGAGTGAACTTTGAAATTTTGTGTGTAAATGTTGAAAAAAAGAGGTATGCAACTGTATTTGAGTTGAAAAGAATGGTTAAGATGGAAGAGATGAAAATTTCCTGAGGAAATCACTTTTGAATCATATCTTTGAATACTGTAATTTTTTCCATAAGTATTCTATTCACATATACACACACACTTGTATAAAACTCAGACAAATACTCATAAAAAAATGTTGACAAAACATTCTAGTTATGAGTCTACTATTTCCGATCACAAGTTGCTAGTATTGATTGTATTTAAGTGGAAAAAATTTCAAACTAATCGAAATTCTCTTCGTTTTTTGTTCACTTTCTTTCTCTCTTTCCTTTTTCTTTTATTTTCATTTCTCATACCTCATCTCATTATTGATAGGGTTCGGGTTGAATTTTATGTAAATGAGAACACATTCAAAGGGAAACTACAAGAAATTCTCATCAAAAACAAAAAGACAAGTAAGTAATACACCTCTTTTTTCACATGCATTCATTTACGCAAATAATATTCAAACAAGAATGAAAAATTTATCGAGTAATTTAAGTGAACATAATTTTGTACAAGAGCTCTGTAATCGAAACTCATTACCACTAGAACATTACTTATTTTTGGAGAACATTTTCTTTATCGATGAAAACTGCAACGTGTCCACTCAGAGTAGCTATCAGTTACCGTTATTTTTTGTGCAAACAAAAAATAAGGAACAATTCACACGGTCCAAGTGAGGAATGAATACATGATGAGATGTTGGAATTTATCATAATATTTGAATCAAAATTCAATCGAACACTGTTTAGCATGGTTAGCCATGCGACAGTGAAACAGATATTTTGAGGCCAATTTGACCAGTCAAAGGTAAAAAAAATATTCCAAACTAGTTCAAAGTTTTTATGTGTGTCACACCGTTTAGCAGGACACGCACAGACACAGATTTTGGATCCAAGTTACTATAGCTGTTAACTTACTGGTGTGTAGAGGTTAGATTTTTTCTTCTCTGGATGCTAATTCAGTCACTTCATGAGAACAGGATTTGCGTGATGCTCAGGATAAAATGTTATTCCTTCTATTCCTCTCTCTCTAGGGCAATATTGAGACTAACCGGTATGCATGACCAGAGTATTATTCTTATTCACACCCAGGAACTTTATCGATAATTGACTGTTTGAAGCTTTTTGTTCTTGACATTTAAGAGTTCCATGAAAAAGTTTGGAAAATACAAAAGATGGAAGAAAGTGTAGATGAGAGGGAGAGAGAGAGAAGAGAAAATCGATTTCATGTATATAAAATTCAATTTTGATGGTTATTCAATATTTTTTCTGTCTTCTAGGTTTTCGTATACGAAGTGTCAAGATGGTATTGAAGCTATTTGCATGCATTTTATATGTTTTGAGAGTTGTACTGGATGATGGGCCAGATCCAGCTGATTGGTAAGTTATTGACTTGTAAAAATGCAAATGTTTAAATTTAGAATTTGGAGTATTATCATGAACATTATAAATACTTGAAATATTTTCAACCAAACATTTGTTTTGAAAGCTTCCTATCTTGATATTCGATTCATCGATATTTTATATATCTATCTCTCTCTATTGCGTGTTTCAGTCCATCATGTAACCACGTTGGAAGTGTTAAAGGCTCAAAGTATATCTACCAAGCGATTCCGTCCTATGGTGAAAATAAAACATTCATACCTTTTGGACCAAGTCCTATAAATTGGTTAGTTGAAGCCTACTATCATATATCATGATTATCCATGAAAGGGCCGAGAGAGGTTATATTTTGAATTGCTTTCCACTAGTTTTCTACACTTACACTGGAATTACTCGATTGAGTGCTATCACACGTTTTTCCCAGGATATTTATCTGAGATTATCCACTTTTCTAAGTGGTCCCATTAGTTGGCTAGATTTTTTCCCCAAAAACCAACATGGGCCATTCGAGTTCTGATGTGGGTCCATTTTTCAATATTGATTGCTTTTTTTGGTGACAAAAATGAGAAAAAGCTCCAGTTTCCTGTTCTTTTGGTTCCATCTTTTATTCAAACTGCATTTATCTTCTTCTTTTCTCTTCTTCCATCTATTACACTCGACATTTTCCAAAAGGAAAGGAATTCTGTGGACCCAAAAAAGTTACATAATATGGTTCCTGGAAGCATCCATTTCGATACTATTTCTTGGTGAAGTTTTCCTATTGATGTATATAACCAAAAAGGTGATTCATTTGGTCTCATCATTTTCCTTTTCAATCTCTACATCTTTTTTCTCTTCTCTTTCTCGTCTCATATTCTTGCTTTTAATCCTTTTCGTCTGATCTTCTCTCATGATTAGAAGAGTATTTTAGGGAGGAAGAAAATCCCTTTCAATATGTTATACTGCCGTAAGGCTTAAATTTCATGAAAGAGAGAGAGAGAGAGAGAGAGAGAGAGAGAGAGAGAGAGAGAGAGAGAGAGAGAGAGAGAGAGAGAGAGAG
>QZCP01000334.1:303717-317455 GCA_003956705.1 Brevipalpus yothersi
GAGAGAGAGAGAGAGAGAGAGAGAGAGAGAGAGAGAGAGAGAGAGAGAGAAAGAATAGGGTTTGATAATGGAATGCAATAAGAGTGAATATATTTCGATTGAGGCAGTTAATTCTTTTTCTTATTATGTTCTCTTTTCTCTCTCAGTCTTTTTGTATCTCTCGAAATTTTATCACATGATAGTGATCAGAAATACAATTGATTGGATGGAAAAATATCCATGTGTATGTGTGTGAAATTGAGTTCAGTTCATTTCGAAAGCTTACTTATTCAATCAGGGGAGAGAAATAAAAAGTTCTTGTAACTCTTTTCTCTCATTTGTCGATATATATCATGAATCACACATGTTCATTACATATACACAAAAAGTCAAGGTGCTTAATGATCTATGATGCTTAACCTATTGGTAGATAAGTTGGGCGCATCATTATGCTCATTTTGCATGATTCTTTGACTACATATCTGATCATGCTAATCAGTAACACACAAAATGACTGTGCTCACATTTCCAATAGTATCTCTTTTAGTTACTGATCGTATTCTATTTCTTTTATTTTATTTCCCATAGGATTTTTATGTTGTTCTCCTTTCACCATGTGAACTGGATACCACCATGAAGATGATCTTACAAGTACCAATGTGGGCTCAGCGAGTGATATATGTTCAAGGGTCTGCACTAAAAGATTCTGATCTCACAAGAGCAAGGTAATAATAAATGTTCATTCTGTACTCCTTCTGGTGTATGATTAAAGTGAATAAGACGACATGGAAAAGATCAGAGTGAGATGAAGAAAGAGGTAGAGAAGAAAAAAAAATCATTGAAAAAAAGAAATAAATCGATCATCAATCTCTCACGCATATTAGCCTCATTATGAGCCTTATGCGTACATGCGATATACATATATAATCTTGCTAATTTTTTCTGATCAAAATTATGAAACTTTTTTCCCATGCCCTTTGACCTTTATCTTCTCTCTCTCTCTCTCTCTCTCTCTCTCTCTCTCTCTCTCTCCCTTCGACATTCACTCTTGCTACCAATATATTGGCCTCTCGTATGCAGAGTGGATGCTGCTGAAGCAGTATTCATTTTAGCTGCTCGAAATTATGCTGATCTTGGTGCAGCGGTTAGTAATCAGTTAATTTATCACGATTACTTGGAATTTTTTGATCAAATTCTTGAATTTTATTTGTCTGCATGATTGTGTCACCAATTTGATGCAGTATTTTATGAGATTTTTTTCATTATTATTTTTTAATTATTTCATTTTTTTATCTCACTAATGTTTGCTTTCTTTTGCTACATTTTTACAATATGTACATTACCACTTGGATTTTGAAAATTTTCCAATAACACATCAACTATCTTACCTTCAACAGGATGAACACACAATTCTTCGATCATGGGCTGTCAGAGATTTTGCCCCAAGCGTACCCCAATATGTTCAAATATATCGGCCAGAGAATAAGCTTCACGTTATTTTTGCAGGTAAAAAAAGAGATATGAACTACTTTCTCTCTCTCTCTCTCTCTCTCTCTCTCTCTCTCTCTCTCCTCTTTTTTCCATCAATAAATCTCAGCTCACACAGCATTTTTCCCATATAAAACAAGATTACAATATCATGCAACTAAAGCATCTTCTCTCTCCCCCAACTCAATTAAGTCATTACATTGAGGTTGGCAAATATATATGTGACAAAATTGCAAGCTCTATTAACCCTCGATTAGCCATGAAAGAGAATGTTAATTTAGAAATGAAAGCATCAGATTATTGCTTTCTTCTCCAAAAGTGCACCTTTATTCCATGGGTTTCATTCATTCACTGATTCAATGTTCTAAACCATAATATCCAGTCGAAAGGCTTCGATATATTCTTCTGATTAACTCCGATGAACCTTTTTTTCACATCAGAGCTTCAGGTATTTTTATCGAGATATAGAATTGGAGTGAAAAAATGAAAAGAGGAGTACTTCCAATAGATACTCAGATTTTCTCTGTTAGATTGATATCTTATCGATTCAAGATACTTGAAATACATACAGAATTATGATACAATGTAATATATATGGTATATGGTATATCGAAAAATGGAAGTCAATGTTTCAGCTTTTCCCAAGTTGCCATTCATTTGATTGATGGAACTTTGATCACATTAAAAGAGGTCATTTATATTCACTCAATGATCTGAATATATATCCTATTATCCATATCAATGGTTTCTCTCTGTGAATATAAGTGCACACTTGAGTAGATGGTTAATACACTGTACACTATCCATCTACACACTCATACAAAGTATCCGGTTTAATTATTCACCCAGTTGGAAAAATCGAGCTGATTCATGCTGAGGCGACCATAATGGCCATTTTTCGAGGGGGGTGGGGATATCCAGCATTATATATTCAATTAAATCTTCTTGCATTCGAAAAATTGGCTGACCCTATCAGATTTAAAATTCGTATAATATTTGGAGATGGAAAGAGTATGTGCTAGCGATTAGATCTTTATCGAAGATTTTTTTAGCTGACCTTTCCTCAAAAAAACCAATAAAAAAGATGCAAAATTGAATGATTAAAATATAATGTTAATTAAATTCCGGGGATGCATCAAACAATAATTTTTAAACAGAGGATATCCATTGTTGATGAGTAATGAGTGAATAGAAGGTGTAGGTATTTCATTTCTTATGAACTTTCTTGAAATGTTTTGCACAGGTATTATAATAACAAAAGTGCCATCACAATCATCACACTTGTAGGTGAATACTAAAGGGCAGACATGATATTTACGCTGTCTTATTTCTTCATGTTCGAATTTGCACCCCTTATGCGAGCTCAGAACTTTTTCAACTGAGCAACGATATCTACCTTCCTTTTTGGTGATGAGGTTTTCATTGACTTTGGAAGTCGAGGATAGCCCATCTCTCTATCAATTGCCGTGCTCAGCTCTTCAGCGGCATTGTAAGATATTTTTCTACTAACTATGATGCGTAGAAATTCGCTTTGAGAATCGAAGTCATCAACTGCAAATGGATCTCTTCCATATTCATGATGCTCGATCTCATCCTCATCTATTACACTTGGAGGTTAAACAGAACGTTATCTGGAGGTGTTGATGAACTAGAGTGTGGGATATCCTCACTGAGTGTATCTGATGATGCATCCAGAATCAATTCACGATAGAGAGGAACTTCAGCTGGCTCAGGCTCAGGAACTTGAAAGCCGAATAGTTCTAAAGCATGACGATCACAGTAATAAGTTCTACGCGACATTATCGAAACAATGTTCAAAGAACAGATAATGGATACCAATACTAGATATTTTCCTGATGCGAAGTGAGATAAGGAACCAGTTTCAATCAGTTTAGTTTGTATCCATCAGAAAAATGTCCACAATACCTTCAGTAGACTAGTTAGGTGTACACGTGTGAATGAGTATTGTTTTTCTTCGAATGATTAGTTAAATTGCTCAGTTAAATGTCAATTAATTAGTATGTCCAACAGATTTTTTGAATTCAAAGATCACGAAGATGATATCTTCGTGATCAGTGCTGCGAATATATTACATTATAGTAATGTGATATCTCGATGCTCATAATATGAGCAAGTTGTTGTTTTCAATCCTGTGCAAGTTCATCACAATGGTAGGGAACTAGTGGGTGATATTATACACCTATCAGGTCAGTCATTTTCTTCTGTTTCGTGTGTCAATGAGTCTATTCTTTTGTGTTCCAACTAGAAACTTTGATCGAGGCTGAAGAGGAGAGAATAAGGCTGCTAAGACAAAAGCTCAATCAACCAATGGCTGAGGATATCCATGGCAGATTTTGTCGAGGTAATAGAAACGAAATTACATGACTCTTATTTCAGTTTTTGACTCATCATTTCAACAGATTCGAGTATAGCATCAGATAGGACCATCAATCAAACGACAGGTAAAATATCCCACAGTTTCGTGCATCCTCCAGTCATTCAATTTTCTTGATCATCATTAGATTCAGGCTATCCTGTGGATAACTCAAATACTCCAAATCAAGGCAAAGATTGAAGAAATGTTCTGCGGGTTCAACTCATTCTGATTTGAGAAATCCTTTTCCAACTTATTCCTTAGATTATCAATCGAGAAATCAAGCTAGTGACGATACTCAAGGTAATTCTCCATGTGAGGATAGGATATCCGCTTAAACTCTTCAATTTTCTCATTCAGGCTCACTTGTTCTGACTGATATCTCGAACAACCCTAGAATAGGTAATGATGATTAATTTCTGTGCCCAATCTTACAAGAGAAAATTCTTCTTCCAGATAGAAGCCGAGCTCATTCGTCTACCCCTTCTTCTATTTCACAATCGACCACTCTTCAGCCTTACAACAATGGGCTTTCTGATCAGTATCAATCTGTCTCATTGGAAAATTCTGGTGAATCAAGAGCCGAGGATATCCCTCCTGTGAATGATGAGGTAGCTGATCTATCAACCACTCCAAGCTCTCCAGAGGAAGTTGCAAGAGGAAAGTTGAGAAATTATTCGTGCTCTCTTGAAAGTGTTCATACACGCTTGTACGAATTAGGGTGCGAAGTGATTGATCTAAGAAATAGATTATCAGGGACATCCCAGTCAGCAAACACCAGTGCTGTAAGTTATTATGATATCGAGACTGGATATCCTCTCCAATTCATGGCAATTAACTCTTCTACCTAGGAATTCATCAAAATTGATAATCAATATGAAGTTTCAAAGATGGTAATTGCCTGAGGTCTGCGTGAATCAGCCAACGTTGAAGTTTATTGCCGAAACTTGATAAGAAGGTCATGGGACAGATCAGAATGGTATGGAAAAGGTACAATGGCGGTGGAAAGTATCAGAGGTCCCAAATAAATCGTGAAAAACTGACTGCCTTCATCCACTACGCTGTGACCTCTTGGAATGACTATCATGAGTCAGATAAAGGGAATAGCTCGAGAGTTATTCGTAAAAATGAAATTTCCTCCAAGATCAACTCAATCAAGCGATCAATCAGCCAACAACTAACTGATACCTCTAGAACGATTAATATGAGGAGGGCTCAGGTTGATTGATTCATTTGTTTGAGAAGTCTGAGGATATCCTTTTCCCCGGATTTTCGAGAAGAATTATTGTTTTTTGTCATGAGTGATTTTTGAGCTATCGATTACACTTCTCTAGTTAATTATGAATATAGAATATTGAAATAAACTTCGATTTTTACACTAAATCAATGCGAAAAAAATCTCCACCATCCATAATGAAAAATTACTGAGAATCATTTGGTATGAGGATATCCTCCCATGCTCTACAGCATAATTTTTCATACTTTTCAGTCAAGTCTGTAAATATCATAATGTAATATCTTCAAAATCATAGGATTTTTCAGTGCCACCATCGACTATTTTACAGTGTGGCATTTTCTTAATGAAGTATAAAAGATCTGCATATTTTGCGTTCTTTTTTCCAACTGGGCACCTAGGAAAAAGAAAATATGTTCCATATTATTGGATATATGTGTGTATATTATAGCTTTGAGAATAGATGAATAATGACAAGTGAACTAATATAATCGCAAATCATTTCCAATGGAGAAAGATTTTCGCTTCATTGACTTATTGTAACAATAAATTTTCCTTCATCTCATCATCTTATTGCTCTTCATCTCTTTCTTCCTCTTTTCTTTTGATATTCTGATGATGTTTACTGTTATACTTGTATCATTTCTCTACCTACAGAACATGTGGTCTGTGAAGATGAATTCAAATACGCTCTTTTGGCCAACAATTGTCTATGTCCAGGCACATCCACCTTGGTCACTCTTCTTATGCATACATCTCGTGGACAGTAAGTAATAGTAGTAATAGGAATAACAGAGGAACACTATTTCCTTTCCTTCTCGATTCCCTATTTCAATCAATATTGTTCCTCTAGTTGATGACAATTCATGATCCGTTTGAGATACCGATTTTTCTCTTCTTCACATTTTATTCTATTATTCATTCTTGATCATGACATTTCCACAATCATTCAATTGAAACGCTCCCTTGTTATGTGTGTCCATGTCCAGGGAAGGTCAAACATCTGAAGAAGAATGGCATCGACTGTATGGAAAATGTTCCGGTAACGAAATATATCATATTCGATTGAGTGACAGTCGCTTTTTTGGTGAATATGAGGGCAAAAGTTTCACATATGCTTCATTTCATTCACATCGGAAGTGAGTATACATAGTTTTCTCATTCTTACCTGACAACAAGAAGAGCAAGGTATTCTATCAGATTGGACGAGTATTCTTGGAAGATCCATGTAAAATTTTCCATACTTCTTTTTTCTCTTCCCAAACTTTGTCTCTTTCTTGATCTCGATTTCTTGCAAAATTTGAACATCTTAAGACAAATTTTCATTCAAGTTCTTCATTTTATATTGAACGATAGATATGGGGTTGCTCTGATCGGTGTTCAAACAGATATGAAAGGCACTTGGCCAATAATGTTGAATCCTGGTCCCAGCTATATACTTAAATCATCTGACACATGCTTCTATATGAATATAACCAAAGAGGAACACAGTGCATTCTTGTGTACACCAAATAGTGATCCAAATTTGGCTGCAAGTGTGGCTGCCACCGGGACTGGTAATCTAGAGGCAAACAAAGTAGATCAAACTTCTCCTCCTCCAGTTCAACAGCAGACAACCCAACAGAATATTATCAAAATTTGTGCAACTGGAGATGATCCGGATGAAAATATGCTCAAAGTGGATGATTCGGATATCATTCGACGATTGAGTTCAGTGAGTAGCATATCAACTGGAGAGTGTATCAGTATGGGCAGCAAAAAGGGTTCCATGATCGAAATGCTCGGTGCCATGACACCGGGTAGACGAAAGAGTAGCAGTATTTTCGGATCATCACATGAACTCGATTCAGATGGATGTCGAAGATCTCGCCGAGATTCATCACCCAATCGACTACGTAAAGCAGTGTCTGATCTCGCTGCTAAAACAAAGAAAGCAATTACCCGTAAATCAGGAGTACATCTTGAGGTTCCTAAGCTGGAATACGGAATGCCATCACGAGATGCTTCGCCAGCTGATGTTGTCGCTGCTCGAGGAAGACGTCCCAGTATAGCTGCTGTTCCTGTGATGCTGGATGATTCTGATGGTGAAGAAGATTCTGATGGTGAACATAAGGAGGGAAGTTCGAGTGCTCGGGAACACAAAAATTTGGATGTTCCATGGACAATGCCATTGGAAAATTCTGAGTAAGTAGTGTGGGCAGAGAGAAAGAATTTGAATACGAGTGTGTGTGTGTCAATATTCTCTGTTGTTCAGAAATAGTAGTCAGAATCTATCTTATGAGCACAAGAATAACGCTATTCTACCTACATTTTTTTCCTTTCATTCATCATCCTCTACCTTTTCGGATCGAATAACAAAAGGATTGTCAAAGGATTTCCACCAGTTTCACCATATGTAGGTGTAAGTCCAACGTTATGCTATCTGGTGAAAGAGAAGAAGCCTCCATGTTGCCTATTATTGACCACTTCATGTGAACATTTGCCTTTCAAATATGCCAAAGACTATAATTGGCCCAATAGATGTATCATATTGGCAGCAGATTATGCGAGCAATGCTATTTACAATTTTATAGTACCTCTGCGAGCTCATTTTCATTCCAATAAATCACTTCAACCTATCGTTTTACTGCTCGAATCAGAGCCCCAAAGTGCCTTCATTGATTCAATATCATGGTTTCCGATGGTATATTGGATGCAAGGCTCAATAGATAAGTGAGTTAAAATTTATTACAATATTACAATTTGCAAACGCTTGCACATTTTTCGCATTCTTCATCTCTCATTAAGTAACTACATGTACATGTACTTCTTAAAGTTCCTTTTTTGACGTGATTCTTACTCTCGATCTCTTTCTTCATTCATAGTTTGGACGATTTAATCAAAGCAGGAATCAATCTAGCTGATTCTGTTGTTGTGGTGAACAAAGAAACAACTAATTCTGCTGAAGAAGATTATCTGGCTGACTGTAACACTATTGTAGCTGTACAAACTATGTTCAAAATGTTTCCCAGTGTACGGATTATCACTGAATTGAGCCAATCAAGTAACATGAGATTCATGCAATTCCGGGCACACGATACATATGCTCTGTCCTTATCGAAAATGGAAAAGGTTTGTACATTAGTGGACATATTCAAGATTTGTGTGTCCAGTCATTTTTTTAACAATCAATAACTCTATGTATGTTTTGTTGTATTTATTTATACACACACTTACAGCATGAACGAGACACTGGATCACATATTTCGTACATGTTTCGATTACCTTTCGCTGCTGGCTCAGTATTCAGTGCTTCCATGCTGGATACTCTATTGTATCAAGCATTCGTAAAAGACTATATGATAACGATAGTTCGTCTACTGTTGGGTATCGATCAAGCACCCGGCTCTGGTTTCCTGTCTTCCATGAAAATAACCAAAGATGATCTCTGGATTCGAACTTATGGTCGATTGTATCAGAAATTGTGTTCAACTTCCTGTGAAATACCTATCGGAATATATCGAACTCAAGGGACAAGAACTCCTGATGCAGCTACTGTAAGTAGATAGAGAGATAGATAGAGAAGAAAAAGAGGAAGAATGTGATCTAGGAGAAGGATCACATACATGGAGAGTAATACTGAAAATGAGATAAAGAAGCTAAGAAGAGGACATCATGCTTGTTGATGCATGTCTATTGATCGATCGATAGATCAGTTCTAACTTTGTGTCTAACATCTTTTACGTCTTGTTGCTGTTTTTGGTATTCCCTTAATTCTCTCTCTCTCTCTTTCTCTCTCTCTCTCTCTCTCTCTCTCTCTCTCTCTCTCTTTCTTATCTCTTTCTTATCTCTTTCTATCTTCTCCTCTATTCTAGATCAATCTAGACTTCATTTTTCCAGCTCTAAGTGAACGAGTTCGATATCAACAGTTGAGTGCTGAAATTGAGCGGCAAGAAATTGGAAATCTTGTCAAAAATCGTATGCAAGACCTTGGATGTCAATTTTCTGATTATGGTGAGTGTGAAGAGGAAATCATCAGCCTTCAATACTTAAAAGGCACAGTAATCATATGCATAATTCATCCAATTATCGTCATCACTGTCTCTCTCTCTCTCCTTCTCTTACTTTCTTGCTACAGAGGAAAAATCGGAGAAAAGAAGTACTATATCGTATGTGATAATCAATCCAAGCTGTGATCTTAAATTGGAAGAAGGTGATCTCATCTATTTAATAAGACCAAGTCCAATAAAGAGTAAGAAAACTTTTCTCACTCGCGGTAATTCAATTCGAGCTTCACGAACATCCCTATCAAAGCGTAAATCAAGTCGAGCAGTTTCCGTATCATCCCAACAATCAATCAACCATCCAGGATCAACGGTAACAATGTCCACCAAAAATGGTGTCGCCATCGAGAGACAATCAAGTGAATTGAATGTTCGATCGGCAAGTGATGCGATTGATGGAGCCCGAAGTCCGTCCAGTAAGAGGAATCGAAGTTTATCGGAAGAAAAATCGGATACACAATCATCATCACATTTCGATTTATGGGTTACACATTCACCGTCAAGTGAAATGATTGGTAAACGTAAATCTGCTAGCAGTTCAGAGCTCACATTGGAAAATGGTGGTGAAAAGCGTAATATATCATCTCGATTGGGCAATAATAATGGTGCCGGTCGACCTATTACATTAAATTTATTCACCGAACAAATGAATGGTCTTTGAATTTTGATTAACCTTCAATTCATTCTTTTCATGGAAAAAGAAAATATGTAAATAGAATGAGCATTTTTAATATGCGTCCATAGTGTGATCAGCTGAGGTTTTAGCTCGTAAGATTAATATTCTGAATTGTTCTAAGTTTAGAAAATTAGGCTTTTTTGGGATAACCTCAGTGATCCATCTACGATGGAATCTATTAAATAGATGAATTTTTTCGAAATCATTTTTTGATAATCTGATGGAATGAAAGAAAATAACATATTCAAATTGTGTTTCAATGCTGTTCCTGTGGAAGGTAAAAGTGTATGTTCAAAACTCGCCGGTAATTAGAATCAAAAGAAGCAGCAACACCCGATAATTTTTAAAACACATTCATAAATATCAGATAAACTGAAATGTTTACGAGAGGTAGTACGAAAAATGCGAATTTTGGGGATTTTGAATTTTGTTTTTATTTAAAACTCTTGATATGAACCAATGTTGAAATAGCTAATCGCTAGAAAGACGCTTAAAAATATAATTTCTGTAAACCTAAGGAATGTTTGAGAAAAATGAGCAGTTTTTCAATTTTCTTCATTTTTGACTGATTTTTTCTTATCGTTCATTCAAGTCATGAAAATTCTTAGCATCATCTAATCACATCATCACTTCTGGAATTTTTTAGGCTCATTAGAAATTGTTTTGCAAATTAATTATTCAATGCATTTCTCATTGGCCATTTAACTAGGTTTTTTACCAACTATAAAGTACTTTCCAATAAGTTGTGTTGATAGTTGGACAGTGGGTTATTCTGTATTATGAAATATTTACCTAATACCTAGGTGAGAATTTCAAAATTTCAAAATTGAATGAAATTCAGCGAAACCAAAGACAAACTAGTGATAAAACGTCTTATGTAAGCCATCTTTGATGTGAGCTACTCAGCTTTGAGAAAATTTGGATTTTTCAATTTTTTCACTTCCAAATAATTGATTTCTCTTGGAAAATCTGAAATTATTAGCGTAATACTTAGCTGAGAAAGTTTTTCAAAGACGATTTTTGTACAGTATAATAGAAACTTTGATACTTTCCGAACGTTTGGCTCTTCACTGGAAAGTTTCAGTCTTAGTTGGCATTCAATTATTTATCTTGGATTCTTTCAATGATAAAAAAAATTCAAGAATTTCAGTAATGCACGAAAATTTTTGTTAATTTTTTTTCTCAGCTTGTCAAATATTTACAGTTATTTTGATCATAAAATGAGGAAAAAGTGAAATGTTTTTATCAACAAAAAATTGTGCCTCACAAGCCTTCTAACCATCTCACCAAAAATTGAAAGACATAAAACGTTTAATTAAATTCTAATTCTTGATGATGATTTCATATCAAAAATTTTTTGACCTTGTTTGTCCAGTAGTAGTAGCATTTTCTCGGGTGTTAATGTTTTCTTTTTGTTTCATGCTATTTCAAGGTAGACCCAAACGAATACTATTTTCAGGTTTATCTATATTTTGAAATGGAAGGAAAAATTCCCATATTTATCCGACTTCAAGGCAGATGGATTACTTATGATGGATTACCATGAACAAAAAAAGAATGTATCAGACAGCATGTGTATAATGTGTGCATACATGTATAGCCCAAAATGATCACTCATGATCATTGTTTTAGTTAAATCTTCATCAATGGTGAAGGTAGTCCATGTTTTGCCCGAAAAAAAAGCCACAGAGATGAAGAAAGGAAGAGAGAGAGAAAGAAAAAGACGTGATTGAGAATCAGCCTTGCCTTTACCGTAATCAGATCGATGAATAACGTGATCATTGGATGACTGAATGTTACCAAGTAAGGCCATAATATATACAGGTACATTGATGATAGAATATGTGTATCGTCGTTTTTTGTTAAGTAGACATGATAGAGAAAATGAATATGATATAGAATCAAAAGAATGAGGTCATCCTGAGATGAGTATAAATTTTAAGGGCTTGGCAAGACATTGAATTCATTCCAAAGGGCTTAAAAATTGATATGTATTCACATCTCTCTCTCTCTCTCTCTCTCTCTCTCTCTCTCTCTCTCTTCGATAGTGATGCTAATTTGATTCCATCTTGATTTTGAAAGGGTATTCTGTGGAGAAGATAAGTGAGACCAAAAGAAAAAGAATAATACCTATTGACCTTCACGGAGAAATGAGCTAAAATAATACAAACCCAAGAAAGAGAGAGAGAGAGAATAAAAGATGTTCACTTGGTCAGAAGGTTTATATTTTCGGTATAAGAGATGGAATAAGAAGGAGGAGGAGGAAAGTGGAAGAGAGAGAGAGAGAAAGAATTTCCTCTCTCTCTCTTTCACACACAGCATGAATGGCCACAAAAAGTGGCCACCAATGAAAGTGGTTCCCAGTGGGAAAAAGTTCCACAGATGATGATGATCATCGCTCATGATACTGAGTATGCATGCATGATGATCCATCTTTTTCTCTGTAAAGTTGAAAGTGTCCTGTTTCAAGAGAGAAAAAAAAGAAAATCTGCATATTATCATGAACAATCAATGAGTAGTCGCTAAATGAGTAGTAACCAAGAACAACAGAGTAGATTGGCCATATCATACGATCATACGTGTGAGTGTGTGTATGTGTATGTGTATGTGATCAAGATTGGCTGATTATGATGGTTGCAATCAAAGTGTGGACACTTGATGAGCAACTTTTGACTTTATTCACTTTTGGGGGGAGCTTCAACAACACTAATCAAGATATGGAGGAAATTTAAATGGCCACATTAAAATGGTCAAAATCATCTCTCAAGTGTGACCAACATTATTGCAAGCTTAGGCCACTTTTATTGCCCCAAGTGTTATGTACATGTCTGATCTTCCATCGAAAGTGAGTGCGAGAGAGAGAGAGAGAGAGAGAGAGAGAGAGAGAGAGAGAGAGAGAGAGAGGTCGACAAATGTTTAAGATGCTGATGTTTGATGGTAATTTTTCGTTTATAATTAATTGATGTCATTCACCAGTTAAGATGGGTGATTATGTATATACATTCGATTTGATTCGAATCACCATCTCACAGCGGCCACTATTGGAAATCACTGTTCCTAATCAATGGGTCAGTGATGAGGGCTCATTTTGCCATGACCTCACCAGCATACATATATATATTGAGCATATTTGTGTCTAATTTTTGTTCAACATTCGCTCACATCGCACGTTAATAAATGAGCTTGTATGGGTATGAAATTAGTGAACATCATCAACCCTCAAGTGAATCATCATGCTTAAACGCTTCCCTTTTTTTCGATGATAATGACGAAACGTTTTAAAATATAAATATATATATTTTTTTCCACAGTTGAAACTATCATAGAATGCACACATCATCTTCTCCATGTGTTCATCTTATTGCCCGAGGCAATGAATACTTTCGTTTTCCATTTCTATTTTTTGTTTTCGCGGCAAAAATTATAAGAATAAGATTGTTTTTCCAGTCTATCTCTCTCTTCTCTGCAACAAGTGAGCATCATCATATCCGGTTGTGCCTTTCTTCGTTCTCTCTCTTTCTCTCTCTCTTGGACTCTCATGAGCAAACTCATTCGAGTGAATAATAATTAATTAATCAGACCATCCTATTCAGAATCACTCTAAATTTTTCTCGCAGAATAGCGTAACAATGAAAATACCGGCAGATTAAATGTGAAAATTTTTTTTATTCTTTTCTCTTTCCTCTACATACTCACACACTCGCACACAACCACATACTCATTTAAACCACCTCTTTGAATACTCTCAGCATGATGAGAGTAATTAGCTCAAGAGAGAGAGAGAGAAAGTTATGCCAGGAGGATGATATGAAAGCATGAGAGAGAGAGGAAGAAAGAGAGAGAGAGAGAGAGAGAGAGAGATCTTATCCTTGAAAGCGGGAAAATTCAATGAGAACATCTCTACTACTTTATTTCGCTCTCTCTCTCTCTCTCTCTCTCTCTCT
>QZCP01000334.1:317578-333563 GCA_003956705.1 Brevipalpus yothersi
CCTCTCTCTCTCTCTCTCTCTCTCTCTCTCTTTCTTTCTATGTTTTTCGGTTTTTTTGGGTGAGCCAATGAGTGAGATGACCTGCTCACCCAAACTTCTCTCTTTCTCTCTCTCTCTCCTCGAACTCATCTTCTCTCTCTCTTTCTTCTACTCACTCTGTCTCCTTTTCGTCCGAATATTCAGATTATCGTTAGGAAAGTTTCGAATTGTGTTGTGTTCTATCATTATCGTTTCTTCCTGAAAGTTGAGAAGAAAAAAAATTGAAAATATTGATATTAGTATTACCGAGAAGAGGAACAAATTAATACATACATTTTCAACCTGTCTTCACTCAATTTTTCTCCTTCTCATCACATGAATTCCAATAATAATGATTATTTATCCTTCTCTCTGTCTACTATTCGTAACTTTTCACCTATCAACATCATCCTCATCACCTACCGAGCTATTATCAACATCAGTGTCAACCTCCATCAGTGAGTCCATAGTCTCCAACGACGGACGCTCACGACGTCAGGCCGGTGAAAATTCAGCGGAATTTAATTCCGATTCATCGCCATTCAAGTATGTGTACGATTATTTGATCAAAAGTGGCCATCAGCGAATATGTACAGCCATAAGGAAGACCGATGTCGAATCAACACTCAAGCAATTAGGTAAGAATGATGTGGATCAACATGGTCATCATGATCACACCGCAACACATATGTTACAACTGTCCAACTTGTCATCTTATTTGTTAATTTTGTTTTGTGTGTCAAACTATCAGTTTGTCCACCATATTCCACACATTTTTCATGATAAGAGTCAGATAGTGATAAATTCTTCAATCTAGACATTTTCGATTTTTCGATTTCCTAGATGCTGATGTTTTCAGTTGTTCACCAGAGTTTTGAGATATTTTTTTCCATTATCACTCTCACTATCTTACTATCTTTTGAAATTTTCGAAATCATCATTAAGTTGAAGAAAATTTTCAAACGTCCAGATACAGAAGATATAGTATGGAAAAATGTTATCCTTCGATTTTTCTATTCAAATTTTTCGTTCATTCAGTTGGCACATGAAGGCCATACTAATTGATCGGAAGAGTTCCTGCTTTTATTTTTTCTTCTTTTCCTGAGTGAAAAAAATTTTGGTGGTGATGCTGGTAGCTTGTGAGATTTTTTCTCCAGATTGATCACTCATTTTTCCATTTGTGTTCATGATGGAATGAGCAAGAGAACATGTAATTATTGATGATGATTTCTAGATAGAAACTTTTTTGCTTTTCCCGCCATCATATTGATTTATACACACAGAAATTTTCAATCAAATTGATTTTGAAAATTTCGAAAGCTGTCTAACACATATGCTTTACGAAGAATAATTCAATGAAGAGCTTCTCTTATATTCTCAGCTCATCTGCTCTAAGAACATTTTTCTATCTCGCTCTCTCTTTAGCCATGAAGTCGAATGAACTTTTCAGAACTCAGATAATTGATATTTTTCTCATTCATTCAATCAACATCACCAATCATCATGCACATTCCATCCTCTTCTTCTATTACACACAGGAACCTTCACTCTTTTTGCGCCAAGTGATGAGGCTATGGCACTACTGCCAGGCTCATTTTTGGAAGATATCGAAAATGATCCCAAAAAGCGAAAAGAATTTGTACTTCGTCATATTGTGCCTGGAAATCTTCTTCTTGGTGGCCTCGCTCCGTATCAAGAATTGAGTACCACAACACTTGATGGTCAAAAGTTGGATATTGTCGCCTATCAGAACGGGGTGAGTTTAAGTATGACATTTGAATTTGAATCGCCTTTAAGGGTCCATAATGTTCAGCCATGATAATGGAAATGGAATCCGGGCCTTCTTCTACTTCTCATTGATTGTATCCCCAAAAATTTAGTTAGTTAAAAATCCAAGGGCATGAACACACAGCTTTTTTGTTGTTCATGAACCGATATGAATGTGTATGTGTGTGTGTGTTATGTGTATGATGATCATGCTTTAATTGGATACCAATTGGCTGGTGGCGTAATTCATGCAAATAGGATGCAAATCAGGCTTCTTCTTCTATCGTGTTATCATCTGAAGATAGTAATCAAAGTGGCAAATGGTTATCAATCAGTTGATTTTCTACAACTTTAACTAACTCTCCTGCTCGAGTCATCATGCTCATTGAAACTAGCTATAATTGATATGGCTAAAAAACAGTCAAATAACTTTCTTTCTCTTTTTCTGTGTGTCCTCTGAGAAAAGTGGGGAAAAGAGTTTCTACATACCCAAATTCAGACCGAATCGCTTGTTCAAATTCCCTTGAAAATATTTTCTCCATTCGAAACTTATGTGTCCAAACATTCATACATACTACATGTACATGTATCTTCCTTTGATCTCTCTCCTCTCTCCTTATTCATGTTAGCCAATCGATTGTGATTAATCAATTGCCATTCATTAGAATGATGGTGATCATGAATCGAGTGAATCCATCCAACCAATATATTGAATCTTCTTCGCTGATCCACTCTGGATTGCATTGTGAAGAGAGAGAGAGAGAGAGAGAGAGAGAGAGAGAGAGAGAGAGAGGGATGGAACTTCATTTGCTTATTGTTTCATCGAGTGATTGCAAACAGTGGCTCAAGATCTCTCTCTCTCTCTCTCTCTCTCTCTCTTCCGCCATTCCAAGTGTACAAACGTCCCGTCAAACGTCGAATGATCAATAGCTCAATAGCAATAGTTGACCTGAATATTGTCACAAGCGTGCGTTTGGTAGGGTATCGATCGAAGCCCACACACGCAATGAGAACATATTGAAGGCCTGATATCCGGCTGGCTCAATAATGCGGCCATCGAAGAGAGAGAGAGAGAGAGAAAAGAATAAGAAGAAGGTGCGTTAAATATAGAGACAATAGGATGATCGAAAAGGTTCAATTGTTGAACAGAATAACATTCATCATACACATATACACATACACACAGATCAGTTATGTAAGAGATGAAATGAAATCAAAACCGAAATTGATATCAGCTATCGAAGGCCAAGAGAGAAAGTGGAAGAGAGAATGTGTGTGATTCATTCTGATAGGGTTCACAAGAGGATGAATTTTTCCAATTTATCATGAAACTTGGACACTACTAACTTGATTAATTGTATGTCCAAAGAAAGAAAGAGAGAAAGAGAAAATTGATTACCGAAATTAATTTTCTTCTCAAAATTCGAAATTATGTTCCTTTTTCTTATTTGCTGTCATCTCTCTCTCTCTCTCTCTCTCTCTCTCTCTCTCTCTCTCTCTCTCTCTCTCTCTCTCTCTCTCTTGAGATGAAGTTTCGATGAATGATAAGTTTATTTAGTGGCGGGAAAAGAGAGAGAGAGAGAGAAAGTTTTCAACTTCACTTCATCATTCCTGAATTTTCGGTATTTTGAAGTGAAAAGCATCATCGATTCGATTGAGCCAATATATGCACAAGCTTAATGCTGGGTGTTGTTGGGTACTGGTTGAATATGAAATCATCTGACAGAATCATTAGTATATTTTGTTTGCCATTTTTTTTGCTCTCTCACTACCTCTCATCTTATTTAGAGAGATGGAAAAAAATCATCATCAGTCTTCTTCAGAATTTTTTTTTCATCGTCAAAATAATAATTAGACCGTTTGCTATTGTGTGTATCGTTATTCTTCCTGGGCGTCACATTGCTGTCATATTTTACTTTTTTTCAGTCATCGTCAAGCGAAAGTAGAGAGAGAGAGAGAGAGAGAGAGAGAGAGAGAGAGAGAGAAGAAAAAATTTAACAAGATCGATAGCAACTCGAAAAAATCTTTGACTCAAGCTTATCATAATGATAATATTCATCATCTTCTCCTTCATCAATTCCAATCTACCATGAAGTAAGTAGTAGTAGTGGTAGCATCAAACGATATATAGTAAGAGAAAAACCTACTCCATCTTAACGCCTTTCACCTTCCTTGACTCATGTTATATGAATATATAGATATACGTGTGTGTGTGTGTGTGTGTGTGTGTGTGTGTGTGTGTGTGTGTGTGTGTGTGTGAGCACAAATTGACTAGAAAATATATATTCAAATTTTGTACAACAGTATTGCCTCAATATATACACACACATGTTGATGAGACATGGCCTCGAGCATATCTTATGTGTGTACATCTTTTTGCGTCTTATTCTTACCTTCTACTATACAGTATGCAATAGATTTGCCATAATTTTTGTTCATTGTTCAAATGTTCATTCATTCATTAGTTTTGAGAGTATAAGAGAATAATTCACATTCTACAATCAGTAACACACACACACAGCCCAAGTGGCCTGATCGTCACTTTCACTTTCGTTTTGTGTGTGTGTGTGTGTTGTTCTTCCGTTGATGATGAGAATCCACCTCTTCATATTCATACCTCAATATTCATCAAAAATCACACTCACACACACACATACACCAAAGTGTGTGCCATAAATCAGTGACTAATTTCAAATGATGATGATTTCATGAGAAAGAATTTATATACATATATATTCTTCACCGAAGGACTTACGTGTTTTTGGTTTAAGCTGATTTTACTTTAACTTCTCTCTCTCCCATATACATAGTCCTACTGTACTACTGTATCTTTTTTTGTTTTTTTGCTGTTGTTGCCCAAGTTATGGGCTTAATGTGTATAAGATGAGCAAAATCATTTTGAATGTCAACCGGCACATTTGCTTTTAAATTCTTATTCCATCTTCTATCTTACCAATTTTAATATGCAAAATAAGTGTGTGTGTGTGTGTGTGTGTGTGTGAGAGAGAGAGAGAGAGAGTGAAAGTTTTCTTTCCACATCAAAGCATAAAAAAAATTTTGCCTCCAAAAAGCGTTGGCGTTATAAGGATGATGGCCTATTATTTGGGATCACTCAAAAAGTTTCAGTAATGTTCAATCACATGTGTCAGATGTGTGTGTAGTTGAAAAATTGGGTATAAAATGTAACTTCTCACAAGTCCTGTTAGAATCATGTCATTCTTATTCTTATTCCAAAATTCGTAGGTGCAAATGTATCTCTCTCTCTCTCTCATAGCCGTAGTCGTAATACCATAAGTTCGAGGACACATACACACACACATCCGTACACTATCGTGTTGAGATTAGTTTTATTAAAATTTTTTTATGAGGCTTAAGGTAAGAATTTTAGTGTATTAGAATCGACCAAGAATTGGACTTTCGTTTCGCAATACAGGCACTTACATACACACATACTCACATACTTAATGGTATGCATGGTATGTGTGGTATGTATGCATGTGATAGAGGTTATTGGACAACAACTGTCTTTTGTTTTTCTTTTCGCCAATATAAAGAGAAAAAAAAATGGAAATTTGTCTACCGGGCCAATTGAGTGAGAGGGGTATATATCGAAAATTTATCATCCGTCAAATTTGATCTTGTCATCACAACCAATCATACAATATCATACGGTTCTTTTTTATCGTTCATTCATTCATTCATTCATTCATTCACACTTTCAATTACCTGAATAGACTTATCCATCATGAGATGATGGGGAGAGAAAAAAAAATCTGTCCTAGTATTATTCAGAATGTGAGAGAGAGAGAGAGCTGTGTTCAGTACACACTATCATGGAGGATACAAACATTCGAAGATCATGTCTACTAAATCATTCTCATTGTCGTCCACCACGATTACCGTTTCAATCATCAGGCCAGTCAAGTAGCAGCGTGCATGGAGAGCAGGAAAAAAAAGTAAGCAGATATCTCCTTAAAGGTTCTAATCGTTCATGTTGTGAAGTTCACACAGTGGGAATTTGAAACCTTTTGACATTGAAATAAGGAAAAATTCATTTATATATATATAAATATATTTATGTTATCATGTGTGTTCATGTGTGTGTGCCTACAGCTTGTCATCTCCTATTGATTAAGATTTGAGAAGAGAGAATGAAATTTTTGGCATCAGAAGGTTCGATGAACTAGCCTTACAACTGTCTAGTTGATAAAAATATCATGAGAAAGATTAAGAATTATTCGATTCTGGTATGATTGATTCCTTCTAACCCGATGATCACTTGTTTATAAAGTTCTATGTGTCTTAAATGGAGGAGAAAGAAAGGAAAATCTGAAAATGAATACACGCGTTAATCATTATCAATTGAATAGTGATAATGCTATTCCTTATAAACTTTGAAATATCAAATGAATTGAGGGAATTGATGATGGTGGTGATGGTCCTTGCCTAGTGTGTTGCCAATCAACATCATGACGATTCTCTCAATACATCGATACTATATAGTAATCAAAAATGTATTAGAAAATTTTCTTTTCTTTCAATTAACCATTAACGTTAGAATGTATTTTATCGATCATCTTTCATTTAAATATATGTACACATATACATACACATGCATGCATACATGTGGCTATGAATTTGCATTCAACAAGTGTAAAACCTTGATTACAAGCTGTTTTCCGCTTATCATTAGCAATCCCTCATCAATCTAGTGATTGCTTCGTGATGATCAATAGATGGCCAATTCTTGATGGCCTCCGAAGTTGTCTCTCTTTTTCTCTGGTAAAATCAGATTGATAATATTTTCTTTTTTTCCTCATCAATACATTATCTTCTCATATGATGCTTTTTTCTTTTTTTCTTCGCTTTCTCTTCATCTTCTTCTTCTTTCTCTCTTCGATACTTTCCTCAGTACGTGGCCAGTGGAGCTAATTTGATTACAAGTGATAAAACTATTGGAAATTCCGGGAACATTATACATTCCATTGATAAAGTTTTGTATCCAGCGGCAAGTAAAAATATTGTCGAAGTTATGCAAGATAAATATGATCGAATGGCACGATACTTGTCCATGTCCGGATTGGAAAAGGATGTATCAAGTGAGTATCTTTCATCTATATTTTTACACATAATTATTAATACTAATCATGAATGATATAAAAAGATAAACTCTCTTCCTATATGAACACACATCATAAACATACACACACAAAATAGAAACCTTATCTACTGTACTTGATTCAATTTCAATAATAATTATTATTATTATTAGTTGATAAACAATTTTCCGGGCAAACTAATTAGATTTTCAAACATACACACACACACACACACATATGCACGAACAAAAAAAGTGTTGAGGCCAAGTATTATTTGGAGAAGAATTGAGTAAACATGGGAAAAGTAGCAATTGAAGAGGAAGAGAGTGTATATATGTAGTTGAAATATAGTTCAGAATTTTTCTAAGAATAACTATTTTTTCAACCATCATGCACTGCGTTTACTTATTCCGAGAATTGTTGAAAACTTTATCAACAATAATTTTCAAGTTTCATCAAATATTGACTGATTGAGTGGGCCAACATTGGTTAGGGTTGATGATTATCATTCTTTTTTTGGGTGCTTGATTCTGGGAGAAAGAAAAAATTCAGATCAATAAATAATCGAAGTGATAAAAGTTTGAAGGATAGAATTGTAAATTTACAGATATTCTTGATCAATCCTTTTTCTTTCCATTTCATTCTATTCCATTCTTATAAATCCTTCGGAAGAAGAGAATTTTTGTTTCTCTTCCTATTTTTCCGGTCATCAGTGGGCGATACTTGGGATCATGAATTATAATTGTGATGATGGAGGAGAGAATCTCATTTGATTCTGAAGCCTATCACAAATACACCTTACGACTAAACTAATTTATCTTGCGAAAAGGGATCAAATTTCCTGGAAAATTGTCAAAATACTTAAGCCCTTTCATCCGTTTCATCTTAAATAATTTTAATCTTGCATGATTCAATCGGATTAAAGTTGCACACATGCACACACACTACTTGAATATTTTATTCTATTCATCACATTATTTTTGATGAAGTATGAAATAAAAAGATCATCCACGGAATTGGTCCCACTCTGAGTAGACCCAATTTAGATGGTTTCATGACATCTTATATGTACATGATAGTGAATGAATATATTTAAGTAACAATGAAGTCTGTTTCCGGTTGAAGGATATATAATACATATCCAATAGTAATTATCTCAATTCAGGTTTCATTACATAATCATAATAACTTCATCAGCATGAGATGGACAAATTATGTGTGTGTATGTATATGTATGCATGTATGTATGTGTATTGGATGTGTGTATAAACATACAAAAAGAGCTGAATAGAATCACAAAATAGTGGATCAAAAATTTGGATAAGAATGTGAATGGTCAAGTGGACTCACTTCCGCTCTCTCTCTCTCTCTCTCTCTCTCTCTCTCTCTCTCTCTCTCTCTCTCTCTCAGTCTTACTTTTTTTTTATAAATTCAATTTATTGTGGTAATAGTTATTGTCCAGCTAATCTGCCAAGTGGTTAGTTGTGCTGAGTAGGTCTATTTGCTCAACAAAAGTGGTCAACTTGACTGGATTGGCTGAGAAAAGAGAGATAGCTGAGTTGATTTGAATATAATATTAAGATGTCCAAAGCGATTTGAGAGAGAGAGAGAAAGAGAGAAAGGGAATGAGTATGTAATTGCTTCCTTCCTACTGTTTGGTGACAAACTGTGAACATGGAATAGATTCTGTATGAGCAATTGGAATTTTCTTTCTTCTCTCTCTATCCTCTCTCTTCCTCTCAATATCTGGACAAGAGAGGAATAGGTAAGAGAGGGAGAAAAAAGAGTGAAATTTTTCAGATGATGGAGAGAAGAAAAGATGGTAAAAGATGATACTGGAGAGGAGAGATAGTGATAGTGATAGAGTGTCATGATGGTGATGGTGGTAATGACTAAGAAAAGATGAATAGTGTAGAACGGAATGTTTCAGATAAAACATGGTAAATGGTCTATCATCATCTTCTCTTTCTTCTTTCTCCCACTCTTGAATCAGTGAAATAGCAATATACTATCATCGTTTTATTCTCTTTTTCTCTCTTTCTCCCACTCTTCAGTCTCTCTCCCTCTCTCTCCTCCAGTTGAAAGTGAAACCACTATCATAATCATAATTCGAATGATGATGAACAAAGTGAATACTTTGTTCGGAAGATAGAGAGCGAGAGTAAAATATATATAAGTATGATTCGGTTGGATCCAAAACATCGTTGAAGGTTCGAGCCTCCAGGCGTTCATAGTATATAAATTTCGAAAAGAAAGATTGTGAGCAAGAGATAGCATTCAGAATGCTCAAGATTGAGCCATGAATTGGAATCAAAATCAGAGGGGGAGAGAGAGAGATGGAAGATTTATATTCGGAATTGAATGAATGAATTTTTTTGGTCGCGTGCAAGGCCTTTATCCGTTTTTAGATGATGAATACAATCAGCTCCATAATGTTTACAACAACATCTCAATGTGCTAACGTGTTTCTATTCTATCTTCCCTTTTTTTGGACTTTATTCTCATCTCTCTTATTTTCTCTCTCTTCCACCCAGATAATGTCCTGACATTTTTCGCGCCCACCGATGAAGCATTTCAAGCTCTTCCATGGCCTGTAGCGGAACAAATGTTAACCAATAATACTTTCTTAAAGAGTAAGTTGCACATCAATCAGATTGTATAGATCGGAAAATTTGAAAAAAGATTAGTGTTGAAGAAGAAGAAGTCATCTTTTATCTTCCCCCTCTTCTCACGAATAATCATCGATGAATTAAGATACGATGATAGGGGTGATGATGATTTGAATTAAATTAAAATTTGCATCAAAAATCTTCTCCCTCTCTCATCGATACCTGTATTCATTGTATGATGATGCTGTCACTTTCATTTTCCCGCCTTGTCATCAGTATTCATCAGAATTTATCGGATGAGTATTCATCGGAAGAGAGAGGAGATAAATTTTTTCTCTCTTCATCTTCTCAATACTAACTATTCTCATCTCTTCTCTTCTCTTTTCAAAGTACTTATTGAGAATCACATTATTCCGGGAAGCTTTTATTCACTTGGTCTGCCAGGAAATAGTATACAGCCGATTGGTGGTGAACCATTGAATTTTACCAAGAAAACAGGTAATTTGAATTATACAATACTGAAAAGAGAGAAAAAAAATAAAATTTGCATACCTCTTGCTCTTCAGTTGTGAGTTACAGAAACATACACTCACAAATATATATTGATATCATGTTAACTCTATTATTATGTGAGATTCAAAACCAAATCATGTAACAAGACTGATACTTTTTTTTTCGATTGTATATTACCATACAATATGGCTTATCATTTTTTCTCCTCTCTCTCTCTTTTTTCCCTCTTCTCTTTACTACTCATAAGTACAATCTCGGGACTTGGTCCTTGTCAATTCGATTCCAATCAATCAGCCAGACAATGTCGCTACAAATGGCCTTATACACGGTATCACTCGAGTAATATTGCCCAAAAAGTTACTTGATGACTGTAAATGTGATTCCGAATCAACAACTGAATCAAATACTCGAAACACAACTCCACTGTCCACTGTATATGATTCATCCCAACCGGAACGATATGTTGCTGGTACAAGTGATCTGATACCATCATCAATATCATCTAATAACAATAATGTCCGATTAACACCTGAACCGTTGACCAGTCGAAGTAGTGTTAATTACAATGATCAGCCATCCTCTTCATCTGATCAATTCCTGCGACGATCACCAATCGCAAATTCGGACGTTTTGATAGCTGATGCACCAGACTCAGTGAGCAATCCAAATTCGGCGAACAGTAATAATAATAATAATAATAATAATAATAATAATGGCTCTTCAACCACACCATTTCCATACTACAATGTATGGGATGATCTAGTGGCTAATCATAATTTGAGCGCGGGAAGTAGTCAACCTGATATCAATCCAACATCCACCAGTAAGCCTCCAACATCTGAGCGTCCTCGCTACTTTCGAACACGCTTACCATCATCATCGTCATCGTCATCTTCATCTTCCTCCCAACCTTCATCTCCATCCCCATCAAACAGTAACAACAATGTGGAAAGAGAATTTGTTACCGTCGATCAGTCACCCACACCACCTCCAAAATTTGGTGTCCGTCGACGTGTGATGGGACGTCCCACGCAGCGTCCTTATCCATACCCGAATGGTAATGGTAATGGAAACAGTAGCAACACTGCCATTACATCAGCATATCCAAGTAATCGAGCGATAAACAGTAACAATGATGAACGTCGAATCAATAGAAATGGTATTCGTCGAACTACCAGTCGCCCACCAGTATCATTTGATAATGAACGATGGGTGCCCACAGTATTCTATGTTGATGAGCCCACAACTGGTCGACCTGGTTCGCGTCTAAGGCCAAGTGCATATCCACCCCAATCACCGCCATCTTCATCATCTTCATCTTCATCATCATCAGCCAATGGTTCACCAGTAACCACACCATCATCATACTATTCTGGACGACAGCCGGCCATCAATGATCAATATTCAACCACTATACCACCCTATTTGGACAATGATCAATACTTGACCACTAGAAGGCCATTCTTACGGCGACCTGTTGCCCGGCCACCATCACCGGCCACAAGTGATGCATCATCGGCATCAAGTGGTGGCAGTGGTTTACGGGAATCAAATCAGCCATCAGGAAGAAATGATCCATCATCATCTTCCTCACCGATTCGACCGCAAATTGTTCCACCCTCACTGGGCTATGATCCATCATTGAGGCCAATCGGAGATGATCCTTACAACATTCGTCCACGGGATGGTAACGATGGTGGATCCGCACCTTTGCCACCATATTATCGTGATCCAAGTTTAATCGGTGGTGATGGTAGTAGTAGTACACCTGTCAGGCCAACAGCACGTCCCACTCGTCCTCGACGGCCAGCAAGTACATCATCAGTGGCTTTGAATCCATTTTATCCAACCGAATATTATCCAAATGATATGACCACTCCTTCGACCTTATATTTTGATTCAACACGACGACCAGCCACACGCAATCCAAGTGACTTGTGGTCATCCAATAACAACGGTAACAATTATGATGATCCAAATTCACCCAATTATGTGCGTCGTGTAGGATCAGTGTCACCGTCTAATTCGGCTGGATCATCAAGTCGAAATCAAGGAACCCAAACATCATCCACACCATCACCATACTCACCACGATACGATCAATCGGGCTCAAATGCCCGGCGACCGGGCTCAGCATATCAGCCCACCCGACAGCCATCGGTACAAGGTACACGAGGTCGAGGTCCTAAGGTTGATGAGCCAGGATTCCCATCATCATCTCCTTCACCTGTGGACCCATCATTGCCAGGCGCTGGAGAGGATAGTAATTCGATTGCTGCCATTCTTCAGGATCCGGGACTTTTCTTGGATCGTAAGCCGGTATCATTTTTAATGTTTCGCGATCTGTTGCGGCGAGGTAATCTACAAAGTTTAGCATCAACCAGCAAGCCAATCACGATTTTTTTGCCCACCGATGATGCATTTGCCACTGTTAATGATGCCGATTTTGATCGTATAGTTCGTGAACCATCCACCTTACAGCAAACCCTTCTTCGCCATATTGTTAACTATCCAATTCGACCGGATGATATGAGAGATGGCCTGGTGTTGAGAACAATATCAAATGATCCCATAACCATAACTGCCTATGAAGATGGAAAAGTAAGTTTATACTTGAACACATATGGCTATGATGAATTTTTTCTTTCTTTTCTTCTTTTTTCTTCTTCACATCAATTGTATAAGGTGTTTTGGGTATAATTCGGAAAATTATACTACGATTATAATCAGTAATCGTGATAAAAATTCAGGAACATATACTTCCGTTCGTGCTGTTACCACTTCTTTCTTTATTTCACGATTTCACGGTTCTGATAACTTGTATATTTCTTTTTTTTCTCTCTCACACATTTTTAGAAAGTCTATGCTAATGGAGCTCCAATATTGGCAGCTACCGAAGCAACCAATGGATTCATTTATGTTCTCGGCCGAGTTCTGATGGAAAGTGATTCAAATACCAATGGTGCCAATGGTGCCAATGGTGGTAGCAATAGTCCACCAGTGCCTTTCGGACGAGGAAAGCTGCTGGATATGTTGAGAAGAGTTCCAGAAGCACAAATTTTCACCAATTTGATTAGACAAACTGATTTGGCGCGAAAAATTTCAGGTCAGTTAGCATAGTAATTATGACAATTTCATTGAATTGTAATCTTCTCTATGATTGAAGATTCGATTTAATCAGATTGTGTTTATGTTGAATGAAACTTAAATCCATGTTTTTTCTTCGAAATGTTCAGGAAAGGGTCCTTTCACTATTCTGGTTCCCGATGATAATGCGATGAACATTTTGCCTGCTGAGCTTCGAGAAGCTGCTTTGAGAAGTCGAAAATCTCTCGAAGGTATACTATTCATTTAATCGACTAGCTAATTGCCTGTCTGATTCTAGAATTTTACTGCAAAAAATCAATCTAAGTTTATGACTATCGATCTTACATCTCGATTGTTCATGATTGATTTAGTTGTCGATTCTTTTTGGCCACACCAGCTAATTGATCGTATTGTATTTGCACAGATTTACTGGGAAACCATATTGTCAACGGTTCATTTGATTCCAATAAATTAGCCAGATCTCGCAGCTTACCTACACTCAACAATCCAAAACCATTGAAAGTTAATCAATATCCAGGTAAGATATACTGCTTCTTGATGCCTCATTATATCCTCAAAGACCATAAAACAAATGAGACCCAGAAGTACCAAGAGAAATCCTAAATAATTCACACATACACACTATAGCTGTAATATGATTTGTCTCCACATTTCAGGAACACTTCTCATTAACAACGAAGCATCACTTCGTAAAATAGATCTCAAAGCAGATAATGGAGTTATCCATCTCATTAATCGAGTTTTGGTCCCAGACACTAATGAATTTAATTCTGCCCGGAATCTTGCATTCTCTGATCCATTCAATGCATTGCAACCACGTATAGGTAAGTAAAACTTATCTTGAAGATCATCAATCTAGGTGATCCATACTAATGTAGATACACTGTAAATTAAAGTATCAAATTGTTGACATCAATTTTTTGTTCACGTGTGGGGACACACACAAAAATCATAATTTCAGGAACTTTATTAACTTCAACTGATCTGGAAGGATCAGCCAATGATTTGGCAGCCAAAATGAATGCTAAAAAATTTATGCAATGGCTGGAACGTTCGGGCACTCTTAATGAGCTGAAAGATAAAAAGAAACCATACACCGTTATCACACCAAGTGATGAGGCCATCAGTAAACTACCTCAACAAATTCTTCTCGCCCTGGATCTCAATCCTCGTGGCTTGAAATCGCTGCTAAAATATCATGTAATACCGGAGAAAGTTGAGCTGAAAAATTTGAAAGATGGCGATGTGATTGAATCATTGGACAAAAGACAAGTTCGATTTAATTTGATTGATGACGGAAAATATGCACTCTCTGGTGCCCCTGTATTGGATCAATACAATGAGTCACAAATTAATTACATCACAGTTGATCGGGTTCTTTATCCACCGCAAGGTAGCATTTATCAGGTTATTGCTGGATCACCACTTCTCAACAATTTTACCCAAATAATTAAGACTGCAAATCTTGAGAAAGAATTTACCGATACTGGTCCACTAACCGTATTGGCTCCAACTGATCAAGCCTTCAAATTTATGGATTTCAATGAAATGATCAAAATAACTCGAGATCCTAAAAGTGCTAGAGGTACATGATATACAGATGCGAAAAATTACAAGAATTAGAGCAATTTTTCTAAATTTCAAAATATTTTCATTTCTTTTCGACAGAGTTTCTCTTAAAACATGTCTTACGAAGAGCCTTATTCACAAGTTCAATTCCACAAGATAGCCCATCAGGCTTACAAGCGGAGACATTGGCAAAAAAATCTGCAACATTCCGAAAAACACCAGGTATGTAGAATTAATGTAATGTGCTCCTGGTTTTCGAACTCGAGTCTATATTCGAATGACTCGTCATTTCAGCTAGAGGATATAGTTGCGTCATTTTGATTCTTGATTCTCTTTTTATTTTCTTTTCTTTTCTTTTCCTAAAAAAAAGGTTATGTTGCTGTGGATGGAGCGACTTTTGATTATGCTGATATAACGGCCAATAATGGAGTTCTTCACGTTCTCAATCGATCACTTTGAGGTGTATAAGTGGAAAAGAATGCGAAAATTTTTCACCTCTTTGTAATACTATTTGTACTTTGTTGTCATCATTTTTTAACAATGTGTAGGAATTTCACAACCAATTTGAAAGAACCAAAAATGTAAAATGCATTAAATTCTTGCCATAATCGAAATTTTTTCTAAGTTTTTTATTCCATGCTTCGTCTGAGAGCTTTAGCGATGCAGAAAATTCAATATCTCTAGCAATTTTCTGGAAGAAACAGATCACCAAGGATATACCTAGTACTTCCGTCAAGCACTAGAAAACATTACTGCTCAGGTAACCAAGAGAAAGGAAAGTAGTCAACTCAAGAGCAGAATGAAGAGAGAAAAATTTTTCAAGTCATGTGTGTGGTCTTTCCAGAGTTCCATAGTCGACCCTTGAATCCGGGCTGGGAACTCTCACCGCCTACCTTAACCTTGTCCGAATTCCTTTCAAATTCCGAAGAGAAAGCAAAGAGAGAGAGAGAGAGAGAGAGAGAGAGAGAGAGAGAGAGAGAGAGAGAGAGAGAGAGAGAGAGAGAGAGAGACTACCGGTTTCCATGTGAGACTGGAGCCCAGATTTTAAGCTTGCAAGGTGTTTGATCCGGAAGCAATATCACAAAAATCGATAAAGAAACACTTGTAAAAAGAACCTCAATCAGAAATATAAATATACCCAACAGAAAGTATGTTTTGACTTCTCAATGCAGATGAAAAAATTTCAAATTTTTCATCAAAAAATATTCAAAATACTCAAAATACCAGTACCAATACGAGACCACCGTGTTGTCGTTTCTCTCTCTCTCTCTCTCTCTCTCTCTCTCTCTCTCTCTCTCTCTC
>QZCP01000334.1:334047-410771 GCA_003956705.1 Brevipalpus yothersi
CTCTCTCTCTCTCTCTCTCTCTCTCTCTCTCTCTCTCTCTCTCTCTCTCTCTCTCTCTCTCCCTTTCTTCCCTTTTGACCGGGGATCGAAGGAGGAGCCTAAATGCTTTTACACTGAGAGACATAATACAGGTAAAAACTTTTATTGGCGGTAATAGTAAAAGGGAACCCAGGACCACCACATCCAATACCCACTACTACTACTACAACATACAGCTACAGCGAAAGCTCCTAAGAAACTCTGCCGAAAATGAAAACGAAGAAGAAGAAGAGGAATTTTTTTGCTCGGGCCCAAAAAGTGGGGGATGTCAGCCGGAATGTTGGGGGAAGAAAAAAAAATGCACAGAAAATGCTAAGTTAAAGGGACAGAAAAATAGTCCGATAGATGTCATCACTTTTGCAACCCAGGCCAATTGCTTGGAATTGCAATTTGCAAACAAAATCCAGACATCAGACACACACATTCTTCTTCTTGATTGACTCTAATTTAGAGTTGATTTAGATTTGAATTGGTGATTGATTGGCTAACTCATGGTGTAATTATTATTATTATTACTTTTTTTTTCGTATGTGTGTGATATATAGATTACATATGTATATGTATCATATTGAATTGTTCAAGTTATGAGGTAAGCTGGGGGCGATATGTGAAAAGCGAGGCTAATCAGCAGCAGCAGAATATACACACACACAATCCGACAAACAATGTCCACCAATAGTATGCATCAAATGATGTATCCATATTATTTGCAAATATTGTATAGCCATTATCCCCAGCTTACTGTTGATGATGAAGCGTTGTTGTTCATCGAGTCATTAATATTGAAACTCATACGACTTTTGATTGCAAATACTCCCCATAATGTACATGAGCTGGAAGAGCGTCTTGTTAAAGTGTTTCCAGATCCATTTGATCGGTGTATAACCAGTAAAGCGAATCTTGTTCTACAAGAATGTTATGATGTGCAATGTAATTTGAATTCACTCAATTCATCCCTATCAAACAATTCATTGGTTGGTAAAAAGAAAAAATTATTACTGGTCAACATACCTAACAACAATAATAATATGACTAATGCTCAAAGCATTCTATCCAATTGCTCATTGGTCATGACACCGATTATCGAAAAAATGCACGATCTACTTTCCAAAGATGTTTTTCAATACAGAATTGATCTTGCAATGACTATTTATTTGTGCACTCTAGTTGAATATATTGCCAATGATGTGCTCAAACTTGCTGGTCATTACGTGACTAATATTCGACACGATAAGATACATGCCCAAGATGTGCGTATAGCAATCAATGCTGATAAGTCTCTGATTGATCTGTTATATGGTGAAGAGGAAGAATATGAAAGTAGACAAGAGTTTTCCAATTTAAGTATGATCATGGAAGAGACCACCGAAGAGGGTACCGATGATGAGGGAATCACGTATGAGACAGTTGTCAAAGAGCTTATTCAAGAGGAAAAACATTTCATTAAAGACCTCAACTTTATCATCAAAGTATTTCGAGATCCTCTAATCAAAATATTGAATTCACCAGCTTCTCAGCCCAACACACCTACATCACCTACTTCATTCTCTGATTACAATTCACAAGAAAAATCTCTCATCACTGAAGAAGATGTGGACGCCATTATGAGTAATATATTGGAGATTCATGAGTTTAGTGTTGATTTTCTTGGCCAAATAGAGGATGCTATGGAAATGAATGGTGAAGAAGACTCTGATTCCGTTGGAATTGGTATGTGTTTCCTCGAGACAGCTGAACAACTTGAATTCGAGTGTTTCGAAAGATATTTTCAAGATATGTTTCGCATCGAAGAGGGTACCAATATGACAGTACCGCTTGCTCGCCTCAATTCACTTCTCGAAAAACAATCCATCATCAGATCCTTAGACACCGCTGGCCACAAATTTCCACTCTCAGTGAAGTATATTTTACCCAAACTTCTGATGCGTCCAATAGTACACTACTTGAGTTACCTTGATTATTTAAGATTGTTAAAAAGTTTAGCTCGAGTTGATTCCGATAAAGAGAGCTTTGAACAAGCGGAAGGTTTGATGAGACCTCTGTGTAAAAAGATTGAATCATCAACAAAGGGTAAAAATTTAAAGCTCAATGAAGGTGTTCTTCGTCTCAACAAAGGTAATCAATGGAGTAAACACAAGCGCAAAATCTTCCTCAATAAGATCGATGAACTGAAAAAGAATGTTGAAGGTCTCTCTGATTTCAACAGTTACAAATGTAATGAATTTATTTTCGAAAGTAAACTGCTGCGAAAAAATGAACGCAAAACTCTTGGACGCCATGAAAACAAGTTCTTCAGCAGTGAAAGGTATTGTTATCTCTTCGACACCATGTTACTGGCCTGTAAGCCTACCACCAGAGAGAATAATTCAATGCAACCAGAGTACAAACTAAAGGAAAAGATTGTGCTCACAAAGTTTGAAATTGTGGAAAGTGATCTGGACCAATGTGCTTTTGAGTTGGTGAATACTTCGAAAAGTACCAACTTTGATTCCAATCGAGGAAATATAACTTTTTTGTCCAAGAATCTAGAGGAGAAAAATATTTGGATGAGCAACATTCTTCTACTTATACGAAAGTCTACTTTCGATCGGATGCTCGATTCTATGCTCGCTGAAGAGGAGAAAAAGTATCGCCTTCGCTTGCCCGATCCATCGGTCTACATGTTTACTGAGCCTGATACATCGGACAATATTATTTTTGAAACAAACTGTGGTAAAAAGTCATTGTTAAAGGGTGCAACACTTAACAAACTCATCGAGCGCCTTACTTACCACCAAGCTCCTGAGGGCATGTTTGGTAAAATATTTCTCGCCACTTATAGATCGTTTTGCACTCCTAAGCAATTGTTAGATTTATTGATCAAACGTTTCGATATACCTGACTATAAGGAGTCGGAAAGTATTCCTCACGCTGAAAAGAAAAAATTCAGGAAAGAGTACCGTGAACCTGTGCAATTTCGTGTTATAAATGTGATCAAACAGTGGATTGATGCTCATTATTATGATTTTGAAAATGATCCTGCTCTTTTGGAAACGTTGCATGAATTTTTGCTATCAAAAGTGAGCAAAGAAAAGAATTTACAGAAATGGAGCAAAACACTGTCGAATATGATTCAAAGAAAGTCAAAATCGTCAAGCAAAGCTGAAAATAAAATCCTACCCGAAGTGCCACCTCCTATTGAATTTTGGTACGCTCCTGGTAAAGATAACAATGAATTTGAATTGAATTTGATGACCGTTCATCCTTTGGAGTTTGCCCGACAGCTGACTCTCTATGAATTTGATCTTTATTGTGCCGTACAGCCATATGAATTGATTGGTCTCAAGTGGGTCAAAGAAGGAAAGGAGGTGAACAGTGCCAATCTATTGAAAATTAGTGAGCATTCCACTAGATATACTTACTGGTTAGAAAAAGAAATCGTTGAGACGAAGAATTTTGAAGAAAGAGTGGCCTTGGTCAGTAGGATTTGTGAAATTATGCAGGTATTATCCGATTTGAACAACTTCAATGGAATTATCGAAACCTTAGCTGCCTTGGGATCAGCATGTGTTCATCGTCTACAACACACCATGAGTTCCCTTCCTCCAAAACACAAAAAGCTCATTGAAGAAATGTCCGAACTCAACAAGGATCACTATAAAAAGTACTGTGAACGTTTAAGGTCCATCAATCCTCCCTGTGTGCCCTTTTCTGGCCTGTATCAAACACAAATTCTTCATTTTGAAGAGGGTAACAGTGATTTTATAGATGCTGATAGGGGGATAATTAACTTCAGTAAGCGGAGAAAAATTGCCGAAATCACTACTGAAATTCAGGGATACCAGAATCAGCCTTATTGTCTCTTGGTGTGCCATGAAATTAGGGATTTCATCGAGAAAATGAATCCATTCGAAGAACACGGCAATGAAAAAGATCTCAATGACTATTTATATGAACAATCAATGACCATAGAGCCTAGAGAGTCAAAGCAGGCCACAAAAGGACCCAAACGCTGGCCAAATCTTCCCACTCTCAAATCACCTGGAATCAAACCATCCTCATCTCACAATCATTCTCATCCCACTTCATTACCAATCTCCACATCTATGATAAGTTATCACCATCCACAGAGCACTTCTTCATCCAATCCAACTTCTCCGACTCTTATATCCCCCAAAACACCGCCTTCGACCACCTCAGATACATCTGTTTTTGCAAACGTTATAATTAATCCCAATAATCAGCCTCCAACCCCGTCTCCCTTCACTGATAAGGTAAGCTCAACGCTGGTGGAATCATTCAATCAGGTAAACACTGTTTAATCTTTTTCTGTTATATTTATTGATGTTTATCTCTCTTTCTCTCTCTCTCTCTTCCCTCCTTCCATAATCCAGATCTCGTTCACAGATCGGCCAATATCTTCATCCAATTCCGGCTCAATATCAACTCCACCGCCCATACCACCGCGCAGGAATTTCCATCAAAGGACTCAATCCGAATCAAGCACATCACCAAGCTCTACCACGCCTCTCGGAGTTGGAGTTGGAGTTGGAGCATTTTCTTTCAATTTCATCAAAAATCCTGAACAGCCCCCACCGCCTCCACCGCCTCGTATCACTCGTCCTCCACCCTCAGCAATGTCTCATCAGTCCTCGAACTCTCTTTCATCACCTTCCGCTGACCACCAGACTCCACCTCCTCTGCCTCCGAGAGGTATATCGCCACATCCTCAGACATCCCAGAGTTTTGGGCGACAAACACTTCCGCGTAGAAACTCAACCGAAACTCAGCCTCATGATATCATTCCCAACTCATTTCACAGACGAAATTCTTCCTCATCATCCACACATTCCCAGCCACAGTTGCCCCCTAAAACATACAGAGCTAAGAGATGATAGTTTTTAATCACAACTATACTGTTCTCCCTCTCCAAGGAGCTGTCACCATTTTTCGAACAAATAAGTTGATCCTGTGAAGAAAAAAAACATGTCGCCACAAAATTTTAGTGCAATGCGACCTATTGGTGGAGTGGCATTCAACATATTTTTCGTGATGATGACTCGCAAATTAGTTGCACTTGGGGTGTGGGTTCGCGGTATGTAAAGAGAAAAAAAATCTGTATAAATCTGTACAAATGGTGACCAAAAGAAAGTAAAGTCAGTTACTTAATCAATTCTACTAACTTGAACTTTTTCATTAAATTCTCAGCATATCTAACGAGACACACACCAATGCTGATGGTATCTGAACTTGTAGTCACTGGCTGTTATCTAACGTAGATACAATGCAAACAGAAGCTCACTTTGTTCATCAAGGGTTTGGTATGCAGATATGAGACGGATGAATGTTCAATGTTTATTATCTCAGATACATAAAGCAGAAAAACTGACATCAAAGTTCAAAATTAAGAGACTTATCTCGAGTTGAGTTTACTCGATTATGGGCAGTTATGAATATAAGATCACAGAAACTTTTCTGTTATCCATTCCATGAACATGAGTTTAATTGAACACAAGCTTGGTTGATGTTATGTAGAGGGAAGGATCAACAATACATAACTCTTTCGACCCACTGTTGAAATACAGAGAAAAGAATTAATTAGTTTGATTTGATAAAATTTTTCCATCAAAACTCACTTCATCAAGCGTGAAAGCAGCATGACCCGATTTGAGCAGTGTTCCGCGAGTCTTTCTTGCTTGATTATTCCATAGATCAATGCTGTGTTTCAATTTTAGACAACAATGTACGTAATTGTCGAATGTGAGGTATCTTTCACACTTATGACTGTCATGTTTTCTTGACGATGAACATATTTCCGCATATCGATGGACAAGAATGATCAATATATGTCGATTAACAGATAATCCCACTTGATTGAGAGATTCTCTAAGCTCGCCAGTACTAATGGTGCCACTTTTATCAACATCATGACGACGAAACACCTCACACCAGTGACGAATTTTGGACCATAGAGAAGTGAATTCATCGATTCCAAGTTTACCTTAATGGAAGAGAATTTCATTGGTCATAATTAACGAATATCTCATCGCAAAATAAGGCAAATTTTACCAGAGCGATCATCGTCCAACAACGCGATCATAGAACGGCAGGTATCGATTGAGAATCCTTCGAATTTAAATTCTAAGGAAAAAAGGGAGGAATCATCAGAATTTGTCAGAATAATTATTCGTGGCTTCGGTGATTGTCTCGCAATGATTACTAAAGATATTTTCTTCCTAAGGAATATTAGATGATCTAAGTTGACTACAATTCATCAATGATGAGTGCTCTTACCAGCTTCTAGATGTAGTTAAATAGTGGCGGTGTGTTAGCGAATGATGGTGCAAAGAAGTGTTTGTTAGTGATTAATCATGTTAGTCTCATTTTTTTAGGTGATTTAAAGAATCATATTATGATGAAAAAAAGAATACCTTTCTTAAGAGCATGATTCAATATTTCTTGAAGTTCTTTCGCATCGACTTCCATATCTTCACCAGCAATTTTGGCAAAGAAGTCCATCGCTTTTGGTGATACAACAGGTTGAGATGATGAAACTTTTTCATTTGCTGTTTTTTGGTAATTTTCCTTTGGATGGAGAGAAAATAAATATTAATCTGTGATAAAGCATTGTCTAATTGTGAAAGCTTGACAAGAAGCAGCCATGAGAAAGATGGAAACATGCAAAATCATGCAAATGGCCACATCATTACATTAACGACACTAGAAAATCTAACATGCATCTATATTTGTATGTCCTAATGTTAATGATGATGGGAAATTTTTTTTTTCGTTCGATAACATAGGAAACACTTTAATTAACGAAATTGAAACACACTTGAACTTCGGCTGGTTGGGCACACTGAGTTAGTACGAAGCGAAGTCCATTCATGAGGATTTCAATCAGTTGAACTGTGTCAATTCCCAGAGCCGGTTGATCTGGTGTGACATCTTTTATTTCCTTTGGAATGATATTCTCTTCTTGAACAACCTGAGAGGATGATTAGTGATTGGATTGATAAATTGGTTAGTTTGGTGATGATGAGACAAAACATGATGATGCATGATGATGATGGTTGGAGAAGAAGAAAAAGAGAAAGTGACTAAAGCAAGAAACGGACGAAAAAATGATTGCATATTTTTCTTTGCTTTTTTTCTGCTAAAATAATCATCAAAATTCATCTCTAATGTATAGGATACCTTATCTTTATCTCGATCAATATTAATTATATTGGTATTCTCATCATCTTCTGCACAAAGACCAATTTCATCATCATTCTCTCCAGCTGCTGAAGGTGGCTTCTCGGTGAAGACTCTCAACAAAAATTCTCCTTCTTCATTAGGATCAAAAGTGGACGGTATGATACAGTATTGACCTGGAGAGAGAAAAATTTTGTGTGTTTTTTTTGAAACAATATTCAGTTGATTAATAAATGAAATATAATTTACAATCATATGAAATGTTCAATCTTACCAGGTGGAAGCCTCATTCTGGAAGATACTTCACGAAGATTGATAAAGCTTGGTGATTGAGCAACTGATCGGTTATATTGGAAGAATTCAGTTGGTAATAGTTGCCTTTTCGCATATCCACGAACTGCTGCCGGCTCATCACCAAACGAAAATAGACCATCTTTGACATGATAAATGGCGAAACCAATGGTGAGTGAATCAAGGCCCATTTTACGCTGAGATCGACGATTTTTTTGCATCAAGCCAACAATAAGGGTACACAGATCATCATCATCACCCTCATCGTGATCTACCAATTTAATCATATACTGTGGATTGGTGGCAAAAGTTCGGAGATTATTTCGACAGCCACCCGCAGTAACTCCTGAAACCCATTCTCCATCGAAGTGAACTTCATTCCAACTTTTTTTGGCATAATTTCCTATTCAATTTTGGGTACATTTTCGAAGAGAGGTATTCATCAAAATCATTCTAATGTATCAATCTCACCATCATAGACTTACCTGTGTCAAGTGGTTCTGGTGTTAAATTGCAAACTTCTAATTTGGAAAAGTTTGATTTGAAATCTTGAAAAGTCATCCAAAATTCTCCATCATGCTCAAAATTAAGTTCCAATCTTCGCTTCTCATCCTCAGTCACCAGTGTCCACTCACGAGATCCATCTGACCAAGCCCCTTTCCATTCAGCTGCATTACCCCATGGATTTCGAATTCTGATGAGAGGTATTTTTCCTGAGATAGAGATGATAGCATACGCCAGCGCGAAGATATTATTTTGACGTTAGAAGATCGAGAAAACAAATCAATAGTATTAAATTGGCCTACCTTGGACACGAGGGGTACGAAGCTCAACCAATCGAACGGCCGTGATTGAGTATGCATGGCCCTGTATCAATCCTGTGCATATTCGGTTAATTTTTATTCGATCAAGGGTCAATGATGATTTAACCTACCATTCGGCAATTCCTGCTCAATGCTCATCGCATCTTTCGGATCAATCGAACATCCCATGAGAGAACTTCTTTCATTTGCTTTACGCATAATTTCGAATATGTTGGCTGGACATTGGTCTGATTGAAGCTCAAAAAATTCGGTTAGACCACCTAAAAAAATTATGATTCAAAATCGTGAGAATACTAATAATGATGATGGTGATAAAGTTAGATATAATAATCAAATGAGAAATATGCAAATCAGTGACCATCGTCTTGAATGCCAAAGTTGATACGATTCTATCAGAGTAGGGGCCTATTTCATACTCTCAAGTGGTAACATTGAGACCAGTCAAATGAAAAGTGTTTGATTACTAGCAAATAATAATAATAATTTAAGATGAACGAATAATATTTGACTTGAACTGATTGTACGTGTGTATGTGTGTGTGTAAGAGTATGGTAATACAGCCCATATAATCGATGCGTGGTGAGAATCATTAAGAAGAAGACCAAGTTCAAAGCTATTCGCTTCTCAATTACTACTCAACTTTACTACTACCTGAAACGCATTGGCTGGATGGGAACTGGATGTTCACCTGATATCAACCGAGAAAGGATTTCTTTCTAAATTTTCGTGTCATGATCATGATACATGGAATGGTTGGTTTCTCTTGTTTATCCGAAACAATTAAATAAATGGACGAATATCATCAATGATTATTTTTCAACCAACCTGTGAAGTCCGTCATAGCTTCTGTTGTTGTGCCACCTTTAAGAGCCTCATAGCTACCATGAAGTCTGTAAGATGGAAGAAGAAGAAGAAGAAGTGTTCGTGTGGGTATATTATAAATGAAATTGAGCAAATATCATCAGAAAAAAAGTGTCAGTTAAATTAGAGCAAAATCGTAAAAATCATGTGAACAAGTGATGAAGAGCAAATTACTTGTACACACACACACACATATCTGTATACTTCTTCTTCTCAGTAGATTAATGGCAATGATGAGAATGTATAGTGATGTACAGAAGAAGGATTGCTTTGAAAAGAGAGAAGATAAAAACATCCTGATATTCTTAGATATGCAATCTTGAAAAATATGAATGAAGAATATTCTGAACGATTTTAACTTATTACTCTTATTACATACTTTGCGTAAGCTTTTTCAAGTAGAGCACTCCAAAATTCATTTTGATCTTTAGAGTGCATCAACACAAGTTTGCCATTAATTGTTGGAAGACGATCATCAACCACCACATCGATCCATTTACCATATTGCCAGAAACGGAAATGAAATATTCCTAAACAAATGATGCAATGCATATATATGAACGTTAACATGTCAACGATGCTGAAATGCTGGAATATGTTAGTCCCTACTCATGATGCTTAATTCTTTTAGCGAAAATATCGACACATCAAGTTCATTTGATTAACTAACCGGCATAATTTGACCCAAATGATTGATCATGGGGCACAACTCGACGAAATAGTTTCTGATTTAAAGTGAGATTGGCAACCGCAGCAAGTAACCAGCAATCTCCGAGTTCTCCTTGCATAACATCGAATCTGGAAGCTCCTGAACGAAAAAAAAAGTAAATGATAATATTAGTAACAAGGCACACAAATCACATGGGCCTCCTTTGGTGAATGGAAAATAATGAAAATGATTCATGATTTGGCTTCTCTAAATGTTGACTTAACCCGTAAAACCTTATAACTATACGGTGTGAAAGGTTGATGGGAATGATTTGTGTGTGTTATGTTTAAATTTTTGCTCTTCTTTTTTTCCGAATATTCGTTTATATATATACTCAGGGAATTGTGTGCGTATATATATAAATGAGTGTGTCTGTTTAGTCTTGATCAAAGAGTTGGGTGTAAAGAAACAGTTATTCAGTACATATTGATCCCTTGTGATTACAAAGTTCTATGTTTAACTCAGAACTCAAAGTACACACAGTGTTTGAATCATCATCATTAGATGATGATGGGTATTGATTTGGAGAGAGGAAAAGAGAGGAAGATGATCTAACAGTACGATATATAGAATAGGCTTTTTTTATTTCAGTCTCAAAGCGGCCAAAATATCCATAAAATGATCCTGAAAATGCAACCAAACTGGATGATTTAAGTGAATATATGATGCATTTTGTATGTGTATGTGTGTGTATACTGTTGTAAATAATTTCAAGTATTCTAACCCATTTTATCAGTCAGCAAGGTATCGATCATTTTGTTGGAAGAGAAAAATTTTCAAATGTGTGTGTGTATACGAAAGTAGAGGTAAGATGGAAAGATTTGGGTGAACTTGGTGAGATGATCTCATGAATGATGTGAATGATGTGTAGATGATTTAAAGCCACCAAAAAGTGTGTACGATAGATGCCTACTGAATTAAATCAGAATATAAGAGTAGCTTGAAAGTCATGATTTTTTAATCTCGAACTTATTGCTGGAAATTTCTGAGAAAAATCTCAAATAACGCTATCATAATCATGGAGTCGTTAGAAGAGAATATTCTACAATCAGATAGTTCAGTTTGAATGACAAAATCAATCGATTCGAATCATGCTAACCTCATCAAACATATCTCTTTTCTGAGATTCAAGTGATGAAAACATAAAATATGATACTAAGAGAGAATTTTTGTTCAAAACTATAAAAAAATTCATGAACGGACGAATGAATCTAATGGATTTTCACAGAATGTTGTAAAAGAATATTATCTAATAAATTCATTGATAGATTCAATAGAGTCTTTCAATAACCATCATTATTATGATGTTAGAAATATTTCAAGGTTCATGTTCTTGTCCAAATATATAAGTTGGACAAGCTTAAGCAGAAGACTTTATAAGAGATCATTCAATGATCAAGAGAACTTTAATCAAAAGACTGTCGTTCAGAAATTGTATCGTTTTTCATCATTCGTGTCAAATGGAGAGAGGAAACTATCTGAAAAAAGGTGAAAACTCCAAAATTCCAACAAAACGCCTCAAACATTGGCTAATAATTAGCTTCCGTTTGTGAATTTGAGAAAAAAAATGAGAACTCTCAAGTCTTAAGTGTAGTTTACTTGTCAACACATCATGAATGAAGAGATTCTCAATTAAATGCGTGTGAGATAAGCCTTGGTATAGATCGAATGTCTATAAGAAGTGAAAAATGATTCGAATTTGATTTTATCTCTCAAATGAGAAAAAAAGTCCGCTTCTTGTTTAAGTTTAAATTAGATTTGTTGAGCCATTGATTTTGCCTTGTTTTTTTCTCTTCTCTTCTTTTCAACTCTTTTACCACAGTCAATGATGGACACATACTGTAGCGATGATGAGAACCGGGAAACGAAATCGATAAACAATGGGTCAGATGAAAAAAAAGAGGGCAAAAAATTGTACAATAGAGAAATCGTAATTCACTTTCACTTCGACAAAAGGTACCACCAAAAGTTATAACTCTATCTCCCACTATCAGTGACTGGATTAGGCTAATTCTGTTCGAATTTAAATGAAACAGGAAATAGGCATATGATAATGAATCAAAAGTCTCTCTCTCTCTCTCTCTCTCTTCCAGTTCTATGATAACTGTTTCCGGGACGAAAAATCTTTGTCCTTCTCTCTCTCTCGATCTACTTCTCAAAGTTCTATGAAAGCTCATCGGTAAAGGATGAAGTTAGTTTCGATTTGATTTAATGTATGTATATATTCCAATGAAATGAAGTTGTGATGTAGGGTTGATGATGGACTAGGAGAAAGAGAACAGTGATTGGTAGAGTGTTGAGGATGGAAAAAAAGAGATGTTGATGTTGATCATGATGATGATCATGATGTTGGTTATACTGAGTGGATCCTCCTGAACTGGTTCAGCAAGAGTTTTACTGGTTTGCATGTTGTCGGGAGAGAGAAGAGAGCAGATCAGAACCAAACCAGATACCGTAACTAAATAAGGTTGTTGTCTTCTTGGTGATTCACAATCAACGCTGACAATCAACGTTGTGTGTGTCGGTATATTGCCTGCTCAGTGTCTCTCTACACCTGATCGTCCGATGAGCTTCAAGAAGAGTGGTGATTACGATTAGTGATACAAACAACAATCATCTTCAAGTGATCAAGGTGATGGCTGGCATCGATTGATGTGTGTGTATATGTGTGTAAATTTGCGGAGAGACACTTGGTCATCATTATCGTCAACGATATACCGTTAGTGATCCAGTGAAATTTTTTCGCCTCTCATCGTGGACACACAGAGTTATGAGAATAATCACATTCTCGTAAATTTTGAGCCAATTTATTGATGATGATGAATATGATTGATGATGAATGAATCAAATTCATCTTCGGAGATTGAGAGAGAACATTTTTCGATGAATAAGTGAGAGAGAGAGAAAGAAAACGAATAGGTGAATGAATGAAAATATAATTGAGCTGAGTAATAGTCATCTTTCATGAACTTTTTTGCCAAGTGTCGATGTGCCCAGTGCCACTTGCAAGGAATAAATTCAAACCCGGAAACCGAATCAATCTTGATTCATCGCTCTTTCTCTCTTCTACCACTAATATGTGAATATACTATAGTGAATAAGCATGAATCTGAATCAATAATACGATATTTGATGCCAGATTGAAACTTATTCATCCCATCAGAGGTGTTCAATACTTTTACTACATATTTTGGACCATTTTGAGGTGTATACAAAACTTTTTCACTTTACAACATCACATTATGGCCAAATCAACATTGGCAAGGCCGAGTGTTGGTCAATGTGTACTAACTGTTTCGATAATAGTGACATGTTTAATGGTCACCTGTGAATGTTTATTTCCTAACAGTAAACCCAAAATAAGCTCATCATCATCAACTCAAAATACAAGTCCCAAAACTCCATCAACCTTGATTCCGGATGAAAGAGTTCTTGTGAGTCAAGCTCATATGCAGTTAACATTTGATCTGATGTCAAGTATGATCATGGCTGAAGCATACAATCCCAAAACGAAGCTTCTCGATTCAATTGTATTCTCACCGTTAAGTATTCAATCGATATTGATGATGATACATCTTGGTGCAAAAGGTAAAACTAAATCAGATCTTGCCCACATGATGCATTTCGATGATTTTGTGAACAGTTCGTCAACGTTCGCTCGGACACATCAAATATTCGGTGAATCAGTGAAAAGTTTGCTGGAAGATGAAGAAATAGCCAAATACTTGGCCATGGCTAATCAAATATTTGTTAATAAAGATTTATCCATATCACACAATTACAAGGTAGCTCTGAAGCATTATCATCAAACAACACTTCGTCCAATTGATTTCACATCCAATGTCGTGATAGATGTAAGTTGAATCATATTAATTAACTTGAACATATATATATAGATCAACAAGTATCACTTGTCAACAGCTTCCGAAGTATCAGGAAACTCGATAACTTGAGGGTATCACATACACATCACTTTTAATTAACATTGAACTTGATGATGAATTTATATCACGCAATTTCGAACACGATCACTTGTTCTGAAGTCGACAATTGTTGAACAAGTTACATGAGCACTTGTTGATTTACCTACATGCTCAACAAGAGTATGAATTCCGAATCTGGTTGCATGATGAATATATCCAAAATGTCCAGTTATTTGCATATGATGTGATTTTATTTCCTTTTTCCACTATTATCATTCTAGAAAATCAATGATTGGGTTGCAAAGACCACCAAAGGATCGATAAAAAACTTTCTCACTGGTCCATTGTCACCGATGACTGCACTGATTGCTTTGAATGCACTTCACTTCAAAGGTGATTGGTTGTATCGATTTGATGAGAAGGAGACGCAAAAAAATTCATGGTTCCAATTGACCAATGGTCAATCTGTTCAGGTCAACATGATGGTTGGCAAATTTCCGATAGCGTATGGAGAAATAAATGAAAGAGGATTGAGTGCATCAATTGTGGAACTTCCATACAGAACACAACGTTTGGGCCTATTTTTGATACTTCCACTGGAAAATAAGCCCAATTCGCTGTTCAATTTGATGAGATCTCTCAACTCAACCAGCTTCACACAATTGATAACTTCAATGAAAAAAAGTAAACCAGGAGATGAGGTGAACATTCGAATACCTAAATTCGAAATGCAATCAAAACCTGACTTAACATCTCTCCTTCGCTATCATATGGGCCTTAAATCACTATTCTCCGGTAGTATGTCCGATTTTTCGGCCATGTTGGAACCCAAACCAACCTCACCACCGGTCAGTTTGAGTCAATTTTCACATCAAGCTGTACTCTCTATCAATGAGAATGGCTCAATTGCTTCCGCAGCAACGGCAACTGTGGTCGAAAGAGTTGGAACATTTACTGGACCCTATTTTGAATGTGATCGACCATTTTTATTCTTTTTAACTGATAAGCAAACTGGACTCATTCTTTTTGCCGGAATATTTGGTAAACCTTAACCTCAAATGCTCATCGCTCAGCATGCAGCGATACGAGAAAGGCAAAAAGAAAGAGAGAGAAAGAAAGACTTATTGATCTGGATCATGTCTGTCTGGTATTATTCATCAATGTATTTATCTCTTTCGAAAAGTATCATCTTCTCATCATTTTGGACCACATGCTTGGAGACTGGAGAGTTGTTTCTGATATTCTATTTGAAACTTATTTCCCTTGAGAAACATTCACTTTGAAAGATTATCAACTCTCTCTTTTCGTGTTCATCCAACAGTTTGGTCAATTTTACATGATCTCAGCAAGAGAACATGATCATTTTAAGCTTATTAATTTATACATATAAAAATTTCATCTTTTTAATTGAAAAAAAGTTCAGTTGTCATCGATTGTCAGTATGTTTTGATGGGGAACTTTTTTTTACCAACAATTTGATAAGTCAACTTTTGAGTTTGAATCATTTGAATCGTTTGAACGATTAGAAAAACTTTGATAAATACTTGCCTTCAAGAATGAATTTAGGATCAGAAACTAGATCTTTTGGCCTCATCCATTTGAATTCCATTCCTTTGTGGCTTGAGTAAAATAATGATGCAGCTGATGCTGGGAAACACTTGTCCTCGAAAAGGGTCCCATTTTTGACGCATCGATCACGAATTTCGTAGAAATCTTGAATAGCATCGATTGATTTGGCCCGGAAACCGGAACCATGTTCACCGAACTGGAAGAATAAATATGAGATCAAATTGATTGAATGGTCTCAATCTCATCACACTGGAATAGTTTTCAATTAAGAATAGGTGAATAAACTAAGTGATGAAAAATTTGTTGACAGTTTTCGAAAAGTTGTTTGAACTAACAGTTAAGCTTCTCTAAGGTCTAATTGATCAGACAGAAAATGAAGACTATTAAGTTTTATAGACAGAGAAAAAAACCTACACGAAAAATTCCCATTGATTTGGATTATTTGATGATACAAATCGAATTTCAGGTGGACAAACAAGTGGAAAATAAATGAGGATGAATGATAAAAATTTAGGCACAAAGTGTTGAATAGATGAGCTAGTGAAAATAAAATTTTCCAAAACAACCGATATATTGGCACAATGTGATGTAATGTGTATAAATGGAAATGATGATGATTTTCATCGGAAATGAAAACACTATGGATACCAACTAACTAGCTAAAACTGAAATCTATTGAACGCTAGCCAATGGCTTGTACAATATGTGTGTGTTCACCATCAATCGAAACACACCACTCAGATCAATGATCAACCATATTTTTCCCTGCGTATATCACTGTATATATTTTCCGAATCAACATTCAACTCATGAGGGCGAGAAAAAGAGAGAGAGATGTTGGGTGAGAGAAAGAGAGAGAGAAACTTGGTCATATAAACACAGCCACTTGTCTCTCTTCTCTTCTCTTCTTCTCATTCACCAGAAACGATGATTCGATTTTTGCATAGGAAAACGATATCGTCAGCACCGGGGAAACGAACGACATCGGAAGGAGAGGTAGATGGCAAGTAACAGTGTAGTCATCATGCAAACATTAAAGAGAGAGAGATTCCAGAATGAGGTTTACCTTGTAAAAGTGAGGCTCACTCATCGTGAATTCAGTTTATAAGAGTTTTTCTTATTCTTTCCTCAATGATAGAGTATTTGTGATTTGATTACATCGAGTAAGTTAGTTGAAATTGTGAGAGAGAAAGATAGAGAGATGAGGAATCGGTGTCAAGAATTGCAAGTTTTTTGGATGCTTGATGGCGATGAGTATGTGTGTGTATGTGAATGAATGCGCTGGTAAAGTGAAGGCCAAAAAGTGGGCTCTGGATCGGATGAAGATGCAATGCTGGTGGAAAAGACATAAGCGATAAGATAAAAAAAACTCCAGAGATTGACGACATATAGTTGATTGTATATGTATTCGTGGGTGGAAGATGGAGGGGGACATAGAGAAAAAGAGAGGGATTAATCGTGCTGCCCACAGACAAGATGATGCTCGCCGGTTCATGGAATCAGATGGATGCTGGGTGCAGCAGAGAGAGACCAGTATGAGGGCTTAGAGGATGGAAGACATAAAACATAGAACAATTCTGGTTCATGAGTCCATAATTGAGGCGAAAGAATAGGGAGAGAGCGATAGAGAAACATAAAACAGTATACTTTTCTACGGAATAGAGGTATAAAAGAGAGAGAGAGAGAGAGAGAGAGAGAGAGAGAGAGAGAGAGAGAGAGAAAGTTTTGATCATAAAAAATAACAAGGCAACTAATGCTGTTATAGCTATGTGCAAGTGATAAAATAGCCAGCAATATCTTGAATATTTTGCAATGCAATTCTAGACTAACAAGAATGAATTTCAATGAAGTATAATTGAATTTATTGGTAATAAAGAGGGAAAACTTCTCGTTGGTAAGATGCTGAGAAACAAGAAGATGAGCTACGATGACTCGTTTCAATTAAGTGGATTAGATTCAACCTGAGAGACACAATAAAACTGATAAAATAAGATGATATACATGGAAAAGTATAAGAATTGGAACGAATATCGATCGAGTTAATGTGATGAAGAAGGGGATTCTCTCTCCTCTCCTCTCTTTTGGGCCCAATGAAGTTCATAGAACCGGCGAGCTGGCAAGTGAGAGTGAAGTACTTGAGAGGGAATGAATGTGGGTGGCATTGGAGGCATGCAATCAAATCAAATCAGATCAGTATATAAAAGGATGTCCTCGGAATAGGAAGAGAAGATGATAATTACTCACTTGTGAGAAGACAATATGGAGGGAATGTGTAACAATTTTGTGAGAAAAATTTAAAGCTAATATAGAGGCTATATTTTTACACTGACGAGGTTTATTTTTGGTTGAATATATTTTTCGTGGGAAGTTTCGTAACAAAAATAAATAATGTTTTGGGTTGAAAAAACATACACTTCAACGATAATCACAATGGATCATCAACATCTCTCTCTCTCTCTCTCTCTCTCTCTTTCGGATGAAATGATGATCTGTGGATCGTAAGCGCACTTGAAATCAATTGAACACTTATTGGACGATAAAGTGTTAATTTGAAGCAAAATACTATCATATCATGTATTTTTTGGGTGGAATGTTTTTGGTTTATCCCCAATAAAATACTGAGAATGATAATAGAGAAAGAGAGAGAATAAGAGATGAATTTCTTCACATGCTCATGGCAAAACGGATAGACACGTTTGGGAGTGGAGCAAAAAAGAAAGAGAGAGAGAAGAAAGAGCAAAGAGTAAGAGAGAAGACAGAAAGAGAGAGAGAAGATGAAAAAGAGAGTGTAGAGAACCTTAGCCACATCCTCTCTCTCTCAACCACCCTCTTTCAACCTCCCTCTTTATGGGATCTTCTTTCTCTTTCTCTTTATCTTCTTTTCAATGGACCAACTCTATCTACTACTATTGAGTCTGGTTCAGTATATTGCTTGTGCAACTGGATAGACTCATCTCATGGATGGCTGAAGACCAGAGTGATATCATGAAGAGCCAAAAAATATTTGCCAAAGTCGTTTTGGATGAGAGAGAGAGAGAGAGAGAGAGAGAGAGAGAGAGAGATGAATTTATCATCAGTAATTATGGTAAGAGACAACAAAAGATCAGACAACATATTGGCTCGAAGATTGTGAATGATTGACTTTATCATTTGGGCTGAACGAAATAGTCAATAACTTTCATCAATAATCATTGCATTGGAAAATTTATTGAGTGATTCGGAGTGGCATTAAGAGTGCTGACTCAAAATTTTCGACTAATTTCATATGAACTTGATCATGATCAATTTTTACTGGATTACTGGAATCATTGCATCGATAAGTGTCAAATTTGTGGCTTATTGCTTCCATGAAGCAGCGAAGGATCAATGTTTTGATAAGCTTAGGATCAAAAAAATGGTTCAAAACTAATTCGATTTGAATGGCTGTCAATTATTGCATTAAACACTGTAAACTTTTTGTATTGCTGCATGAAAATTGGACATTAGTTATGCATAAAAAAAAATTGGACTCAATACGATATTGTCAATAGATTAGTATGAGCTCATTTTGATTGGACTGAGCAAATGTGAGCATGAATCGTGATGAGCAAAGATGACACGTTCATCATCATTAACCTCGAGAATTTCGAGTCTTTGTACCAATGAACATATGAAACTTGCTAAAATATTCATTAATCTATCAGTGATCAGTGATATTAGCGGAAAAAATTGGTTGTCATAATCATTTGCAAGTGGAAGATTCTGATTTATAATAATAAATTCGTCGATCTGAATCAAATTTAATCAATACTGACAATCAATAATAATAATAACATTGTAATATCAACTCACATTGTAATACTCTTTACGTTTAACTTTGGTTTTCACTTCACCGGCATTTGGTAACAATTTTTTTGGCTTAAGAATATTTTTCAAAGCATCCGTTGCATTTGTTAGAACATTTTCTTCGATTTTGGCTTCCCTCAACACAGGCTCACGTAACAATCGGCCACCAGTTCCGAGGATAGATTTATTTTGACCCAAAGAACTTTCTACACAGCTTGATACTTCGTTACCCATATTGGTGACAAAAATTGATGAATCCTAGGACACACACTGACACTAGAAAAAAAATTTGACACAGAAACAGGCACAAAAAATCACTTCAGATGAGTACGATAAGATTCACACACATGTATTCACAATTGGTATGCCATTGAAAAAAAAAAATTTTCCCCAGAATAACTGTAAAAGGATTGAAGTTACGAATAGTTGAACAGAAAAGAAAAGTATTGCAAATGCGTGTGGAAGAGGAGACTAGGAAAAAAAGTAGGCAAAGTTTAGCTTGGCATGGATGGCAATTCATGTTGTGTTATCATGTGAAGATGTATATGTGTGTAAAATGAACGGTACAAAAAGGTTCCATAAACGCAGCATCCCAATTACTTATGCCAAAAATAAAATTTTCACTCTCTCTCTCTCTTTTTTCCTCTCTCTCAGGAGAGAAGAGAAAAAAAGATGAAGACTTTAACCACTTTTTCGAGAGTTACTCTTGATTCCAGCTTCCATAGACTATGCTGCGTTGCTAGCAATCATCACCATGACGCGTCACCAATCGGAATGAAGATGTGCGCTCGTTCTTTTTCAGGGGAGATAGATAGATGAACATACTAGTGGTAGACGTATTTTCTGGATATAAATGCGTGTCATTGTGATAAACCAAATTCTCTTTCCATCCAGTATAGATGGAATAAAGTAGTAGCGAAGAAAGAGAGTAACTTTTCTATTCCATATTATTTGTCAGCAATTGTAAGTAAGTAACACAAATACTAGGCACTTTTCAGCTGAGTTCGAAATTGTGTGGTTAAATTTTTTTTGGAGGGAACACTGATGAGTTTGAATTTCATCTAATGTAACTTCACGTAAATGTAGGTCAACATGTGTCATCACAGTGTCAGAGGAGGAGAAAAAGATAATTTCTCTCATTATTTAATGAGAAATCTAACATTTCGTCATCATGAACTATATTTTTGAGCTTTCAAAGAACTCTCTTGTTTTCGAGTTTCTTCTTCAGAGATGAAAGCTTAACTACTAACCTAGAAATAAAAATTTCATAATTCAATCAGTAGCAATAATAATAACAATCAGAACAACTTGAGTAAGTGAAAGAAATTGGCATTCTCACTGAAAGCGAAAGTTCCTAGTGAAAATTACTTGAGTCAAGTTATTTTCATCTATCAAATGGAATCTCATAATTCTATCACTATCGAGATTTTTTCCTCCAATGAAAAAGAAATCCCGAGAAGATTCCGAAAAATTATCCATTAAAATTGAATTAAAATTGCATTTCAGATTCGCTACGAACTTGCTGGCATTGTCTTCAAGATCACAACAAATTAGCTAAGGAAAGACCTCATATCGTCTTTTTTTTCTTCTCCCAATTGTTCTAGTCATGAATTAATTTACCTCCATAACTACTACCAATTGTTTGCCTATTTTCCTGTTCAACGTAATAACAATTGAATGAAAACTAAACTTCGTTGAAATCAATTTTTTGCCCATAAAAAAGAAGAAGCCCTTCTGCACAACTTCATTCGAACGATTTGACCATCTAAATACTGATAAGTCAGTCAAAATTCATAATCGAACCATGATACCAGCACCATGCTTTTCACCAGTAACTACTCCAAAAGGTATGCAGAAGTAATTAGGTTAAATTAATTAATGACGTTGACGATGATGATGATGTTGGTGTATACAGCTGCAATAAGCATGCTATGCTAATGTTGCGCAGAATCTTGAATGTCCACAATAATAATAATGAAGTGAGTTGTATTCGGGTTTGAATTAATAAATCAGCGGAAAGGTTGAATGAAATTTTTTTTATCTGATCAAATTTTGATTGTGTTGATGGTTTCGAGTGGTGATAGATAGTGGTTCTGTGTATCTGTTGGGACAATTTGTGTTCAATTTATCTGATTGGTAGCTCTCGGTTGTTTTGAATTATCCGGTGAATACATACACACATATATTTAACCTTCCACAACCTTTAATCATGTCGCAAAATTTACAAGGAGCTATAAGAGTAAGTTGTTAATTATAATTCTTATTGTTGGTTAAATTTGATAGATTAGAGGAGTATGTTTATCTGTCGTTTCAGTTGAAATTAATTTTACATTCTTGTATCGCAGGCTGTTAAACCACATATTCCATTGATTCGATTCCGGAAAGGAGATCTCAGTAAAGTAGCAGGTTTGTGTCTTCCGGTTTAGGTGATAATAATCATAAGAATAAGATGGATTCTGTATCAGAACAAGCGTTCAGTTTGAGGTGTTTTCGATTATTGAATTTGGCTATATTTTTTTTATCAGGGAAACATAGTAACCCTGTAACCGGGTCCAAAGCGAGTGCCTCTTCAAATGTGTTAGCGGATGATCGACTTCTTCCACCAATATATCGGAGAAAGCCATTATCTGGACTTGAGATGGAAATGATTGAGGTGAGCTATATACTTGATGAGGATGATGATCATGATTCTATTTGTTGAACTTTCATCTAATTGAATTCGGTTCTCTTTCTTATTTCAGAGAGGCGGCCAAGATTTTTGATGTTGAATAGAGATTATAGAGGAATATTTAAAATAAGAAACGTTTCAAATAGATAATATAAACTTTTATTTTATTTCGGTGACAACAATTCAAAGTAAAAATTCATAAAGTATCACCATAAATTGAGATGAGGACTAGTTTGTATAATACACAGCATAACACCTAGAAAAAAAACGATGAAATTGATCAATAAATCTTAGAGGTGGAGTTTTTGCGCGCTAAATCTTTACTCAGGTAAAGACTCTTTTGAAAAAAGTGAAAACAGCCGAAAAATCACATCAACTTCGCAATCATCACAGTGAATGTGAGGGTTGCAGGTGAGAGATGAAAAAATTAGCAGCTCTACTTTTGAATAGTTTTTATTCGTAATATATATATTCAGAATCCCTTAGCTTTCAAAAAGTCTACCGCAGTCATTACACAATCTCCTCTAATTGTTATCTGGCCTTTGGCTTCATTGACACCTGATTCATAGTTGAACTCAGGATCATTTTGTTGAACAAAATCGCGCAAATCTCTTTCAAATTGCCAAACATCACCGATAATGTGATTTATCTGGGTCGATACTCCTCTTGATTCCGAGAAGTGTATATCCTTGTAAACTGGATACAGTCCACTGCGAGTACGATTCACAAAGTATGGTAGATCTGGAGGCACATAGGGCTGGGGATTGTAGCCAGAGGGAAGTTCTGTACCGATAAGATTAAGATGGGGAGAATCAAGATACTTTGGCAATAATCGATCTACCCAAAACCATCGTTCAGGTTCTTTGTCAGTGACAGATTCAGTTTTTGTGAACCATCCAAAATCTGGTTTATCTTTATATACATAACTGTATGGTGCTTGTTCAGGATCAAGTTCAGCGAAGTCCTCATCGTCGTCCGGCTCAAACTTAAGACGCACCTTTATGTTGTCCTCATATATACCACGAGTAAGATAATCTCTATCCTTCTTATTAATCACTGGATACGGTGATGAGTATAAAAATTCACGCTCATCATCTAATTTGGACGAAGAAGGAGGAGGAGAAGAAGAGGAAGAAGATTCACACTTTCGACTTTGCTGTTGTCGTATTGACAAACACTTTTCACAAGCAAGCTGCAGAAAGTGAAAACAAATAGATTAATCAATCAACATTCTCTTCAATAAATGTATCTCAACAAACACTTACCCTACGTAGACAAAACACAGATCGTGCCACATTCCTGGTCAACATGATTATCAATGGGATCAACTTAAATAACTAATTAGTAATCATCTGAAATTCAGATTCTGAATATCCAGAATATATCCTGTAAGACATGAAAAGCATGGAAAAAATATTTTCAAAAACACATGAAAAACGCGCCATCTGAGTTGTGTATGAAAAGTTTTTAAAAGATTCCTTTTAAATTACTTTATTATCATCAGCTCTCGATGTTGTTACCTTTTTACTGGTTGATGGTGCAAAATATTTTACACTATTGCATCATTATGAATCAAGCTTTCATTTGGTAACACACATTTAGGGTTGATGATGAAGGATGAGTAAGAGTGGATAAAATTAGATACACTTATGATCATTGTTGTTGCTTTCTTATGGGGAAGTTAATTGTGTAATCGTCATTGATGATTTAACTGTTGTCACTGAATGTGTGTGTGTCTCCGTTTTTTTTCTTTCTTTCCTTCTGTTTCGACTACTTCTGATACTCTGTATCACTTTTGAATCGTTGAGACTACTGTAATTAAAGATCAAGATGAAGCTTTTTTGTTGTGTTTGTTTATCATCAAGCTTATCTTCAATGTGTAATTTGGTGTATGATTAAGTTTGTTTGATTTGTTTGTATGTTGTTATTATTATTATTATTGCCCACTTTGATTACTATCGCACTCATAAACAATGTCCAACTATCGTTCTAATCAAATTGGTTCGAGGTTCACAGAGCCACCAGTATACAGTACTCCAGGATCAAATTTGCCAAATATTACTGCCAACAATAGTAATAATATCAATAGTAGTCAGAGTAGTAGTAACTTTTCTACTTTCACCAATTTTTTACCCCAATTAAGTGGTATAACCAAATCAGATCTTCAAAAAGTTCTTGCCCAATGCAATCAACCAGTTTCTCCTGGATTGAGGTGACTATTTGATGGTTCAAATTGGTTCGATTTTTATTCTTACAATTTCTTCTCAGTGACAATGGAACCCGAGATTCATTGGATTCTTTACGCTCAAATGGTACCGATACTCATCCAAAAAGTGTTGATGGCCTTATACAGCAAATCAATGAATTAAAAAAGGAACGAGAATCTCATCTCAAACAGGCCCAGACTCTACAAGAGAAGGTAAATTTTGTTCCCCTGTTCGATGTGTCACTTGATGACTGTCATCATCAATTTCATTGTAACAATTTTGTAGGAAGACAGATTATTTTTACAATTAAGTAAACTTGTCCAAGGAACGAATAGTGGAAATATGCTTCCAACAAATCAAGAATCATTGAATTCACCAGAACCTTCCACCGCATTTCCAAGCCGATCTCCTCCATTGGCTACTGCCCAAAAGCCTCACAAGTCATCGCAAATTTCCAAAACACAAATCGATCCTTTAGAAACGGATGAAGATGTGCCGGAACCTCCACGAAAGAAGCCTGGTCCAAAGTCAAAAACTATGCCTGGCCCGATTACTCCCAAAAAATCATCCACTGAATCCGATAAAGGAATTGGAAAACGTCCAGCACCAAGTAAACCAAGCACCGAAACTCCAACCAAAAAAGTCACACCAGTAACTACCGGCGTTAAACAGTCTAGACCAGCAAAAATTACTGCCAGAAAGCGAACTCCAGCAGGACTAGTGATTGATAATGGAAATAATGGGTCCAAAAATCCTAACGATGAGATCTCAGATCGTAATTCTAATGAAAACTCTCAGAGTGCCATGAGTTCTTCGGAAAGGCCTAGCATCAGTAATAAAAAAGATGATTCAAAACAAGAGGCTTCTACTTCTAATCAGGATCACCGTGAAAACATTCAAAGAGATGATGCAACTACAAATGCTGGAAGTGGAGAGCCCGATTGTGATTTCAAATTCTTAGAAAGGACTCTCGCTCAAATTGAATCAACTGATGAAGAATACGGCGGTATATCAATTAATCAAACTGTTGTACCTCAAATATATCCTTTATCAGTTGCATCTATGAGTCCAGGAAGTCCATTAGATAAAAAGCCTACGATTGCAGGTCTAGCATCTACTTCCGCCCCTAAGCCTCAACATGATCACCATGAATCAAACGATACTGCCATTCCTCCGATACCAATTAAGCAGGAAAAGATCGACCCTCCTTCAGTGAGAGTTAAGACCGAAAAAGAATGAGAAATTCATCTAAGGACTCTGATACTTTTATAGTTATTTATCCAACTATTTGTTCATATATTTTAAATGTGCATAAAAATAAATTGGATCATTGGCCATTTCCAACTTAATTTTGAAGCTGGTTGTAGGTCAGTGGAGAGAGATTCTAACCTTCACAAGCTTGAAGGTCCAGGATAGGTCAATCAACTTTCAGGAAGAGATTGTCGTCTCATTTGTATGTGCTAAATATTCAAATCTTTGCCATAGATCATAAGAGAGAGAGAGAGCTAGTTAGACAGAGATAAATCAATAAATCTTTCTTTATTCAATATTAAAATGGATCCATTCATCATAATCAGGCTGAAATAATTAATTGATGCAGCTAATATCCTCCAAATCGATTCTTCCTAAGACCGGTATACGAATTCTGACCGAAGGTGTTGGGTGGCTGACCACCCATTGGGGGAGGCTGACCAGGAGCTCCTGGCATGGGAGTCATCTGTGGTACTTGCCCCATCGGTGGCCCTTGTCCCATCGGTGGTCCTTGTCCCATCGGTGGCCCTTGTCCCATCGGCGGTCCTTGTCCCATCGGTGGCCCTTGCCCCATTGGTGGCCCTTGTCCCATCGGTGGCCCTTGCCCCATTGGAGGCCCCTGTCCCATCGGTGGTCCCTGTCCCATTGGAGGCCCTTGCGGAGGACCAGACATAGATGGTGGACCTGACATCATTGGAGGACCAGAGGGTGGACCTGATGGAGCAGAAGACATTGGAGGACCTCCGCTAGAATACGGTGTACCGGACATCGAGTGAGGAGGACCACTTGGTGGTGGGCCAACAGGAGGACCCTGTGACATTGGAGGTCCCTGAGTTGGAGGAGGACCAAACATTGACGGCGGCTGTTGCTGCTGTTGGTTTAGTTGGGGTGGCTGGCCAGGTCCACCCGGGAAGGGTTGGTAAGATGATTGCTGGTGTTGTGGTTGCTGACCAGGTCCGGGTGGAAAGTTTTGGAAAGAGGATGGCTGCTGAGAAGGTTGAGAGGATTGTTGAGATGTGGGAGCAGTGGAAAATAGACCTCGCTGGGCAAATACGGGTTGCGAAGGTTGAGATGATTGGAATCTATTCATGTGGCCAATGGTTGAAGGGGGAGGAACTTGTGGGCCAATAGATTGATTTTGATTAGGCATCTGTGGTCGAGAAAAGGGAATTTGCTGAGCTTGGTTTGAATCAGAAGGTGGAGGACCGGGCATAGGGGGACAAATTTGGAATCCAGAGGGACCTGACACGGGTGGGTTTGAGTTAAGACTTGAAAAGCTGGATACCTGATGATGCTGCACCAAAGGCTGAATTGTTGCCGGTTGTTCATTATTTGAATCACCTTGATTTTGATTGAGAGATGACTTGATCTCTGGCTTTTTATCGTTCAAAGGATCAAATTCCTTATTATCTGGTGACGGTTTGATAACAGCATTTTCAGAAATTTCACTAATACGAACATTAGAGCTATCACCTAGTTGATCGACTACCTTGAGACACCGTTGAAGCCTAGTAGATATTTGATGTAATTCATCTTGGAGAGCTTTAACTGAATCAAGACCTATTTCACCATCACCTCGAATGCTGGCCGTACCACTGGCATCCTCATCATCTTCGTTACCATTGAGAATAGAAATTTTTAAAATACGTGATATTTGAATGGCATGACTCAAATCTGAATCATCATTGATGGTAATAAGATCACCATCATCATCCATATACTTGAGAGTTATCTCATCATTAGCCGATAATTTGCCACGAAACAATCGTTGCATCATCAAAATTAATTCATCTCGAGTGATATCCAAATTATGTATGGGCACACGACGATAATCTTTACCCAAATTAGCTTTCACTACCAACATTGTGGACGAATCGTGCTGTGACATATCACGTTCAGATAAAATGCTTCCAGGCATATTGAAAAGATAGAGATGCTGTCAATGTGTGTATATATATCTGCCTTCCACGTAGTCTTAACACCGCTTCAATATACCAAGATTCAAAAGCCAATAATAATCAAACGATAGCTACACATACACACCGGGAACGTGAAAAAAAGTGCTTCACACACAGACACTGATACAATTTACAATTTTCGGTAATAAATAGACCACACACACACAAAGTGAAATCACACCTTCTCAATGACAATCGGTCATCAGTGTTTCACAAAATAATTGAATCAAATTTAAATGTGATGTGATGATTAATTAAATTGTGTAAGATGTGTTGACTTTCGCTTCTCTCTCTTCCGGCAAATGTTAAACACAGAAGCCAACAAGGCTTCTTTTTATCATACTGCGCATGCGTAATGTATCTGCAGATATTGGATATCGATATTTGATGGATTCGATGTGTGGAGATAAAATTGGAAACAAAATTTGAATTCTGAAGCAAAAAAAGGGAAGAGTTTTAAAAACGGTTCACAATCTTGATCAATGCTGATTGGTGATGATTAGTTGATTGTGAGTTTGGTTAAACGTTTTTTTTATGTCCAATTTGTGTTGATCTGGTGTGGTGGGAATGGACAAGAATCAACAACAAATCCATCAGATGTTAAAGGTAAGATTTGTGTGTGTGACTGCAAGTTTGGACCCTACAGCTGATAGAGAATTGTGTGTGTTTGAATTTTTTTTCTTATCTCAGTTTTCTTTTTTCCGATCCTAGACACGAAAACAATATAATCAATTGTCCAAAGGAAGACGTAATGAGGGTCATCTGAACATGGTGGCCTTGAAGAATTCGATTGAAGCGCATAAGCGAGAGATGGCCGAAATTGAAGAGGAGCTAGCGCGCTATCGTCAAGAGTATAATCTATTGATTCAAGACATCGGACAAGCCCATAAAGCGGCACAAGAGCAAGAGGTGAAAGAAAATTTGTGCATAGAGTTGAATAAACGACGTGATCATCGAGTTAAAGCTCATGCTGAAAAAGTGTTGAGCAATGAGATTCATAGGGCTCGAATGGAAAATATTCGCCAAAAACAGGCGAAGGAAAATCTACTTAAAAGAAGACAAGATCTTTATCGCCAAAGTGTGCCACCGAAATTGACCGCAAAAGGTTCAGGGCTTCAGATTGGTCTGGAGGAGTGGAAAAGAATTGAAAATTTGGTTTCTCATGAAATAGATAGATTATTAGAGGAAAAAGAGGAAGAGGAAGATCATCCCGTTGAAATTGTTGAGCCGGTTATTCGACCAAAAAAATTTGTTCGACAAGCTATTCAGCCTCGTAATACAAAAAAGAGTGTACAAATACAGACTGATCTTGAAAAAGACAAAAGAATTCTCAATATGCATGCAATTGAAAATGTAGTTTCTCGTAAGGTTCGTGAAAAACTTAATCATTTACTAGTCCCAACGCAACCCGTCCACCATGTGCCAACAGTATCTATTCCTCTCAAAGAGGTAGCTACCAACACCTCTCGAAGAGAATCGATAGAAGTCTCTCTTCAGACCACAAGTCATCATCTTCCTCCAGAGAATCTCCCCGAAGCACCTACTTCTCAGCAAATTGTTAAAGCATGCGATAATAGTAATCGCTCACCTGTTGGAAATGCACTATCAGAACTCTCTGACATCAGCTCTGTTGACTTGAAAGACTTGATCGATCAGATAAAGTCCATCAGAACACTTATTGATGGACAAAAGAATGCTCCAATCAAAGCAATAGAAAGACAGAAGACTTCTTTCGAGAAGCATAAAGCTATTACCAATGATGTGATGAATCGAACTTTTGTCAAAGAGAAAAGTCCGACCTCGAACCCAGCCCAACCTAGTATCAAACCTCCCTCTCCGATACCGTTCGATGATTCGTCTGCTGAAACGGTCAAGAATCAGCCTCCAAATGAGACTATAACTATCTCTTCAGACGATGAAGCTTGCTTCTCTGGTGATGATCAGCCTGATGTTGACACAGAAGTATCTCTCTCTTCCGTTTCTCAATGTAAATCTTATCATACATCGATCGAATTTTCTAACTTTAGCAGAAAGTTAAGTGTAGACAAAGATTTATTCTGGAAAGAGATTCTAGATTTGGCTGGCATAAAAGCTGGGATGCATCAAATCCATCTCAGGAAAGAAGGCACCATCCAATCCAAACTGCAGCATAAAGCTAGTTCTTCGAAAAATTTTCATTTTCACTCAACACCCAAAGTTTCTCGTTTCACTAAGAATCGATAAGGAATCTCTAGCATGCTAATTTTTACTGCGAATTTTACATTGAGTAAAAGTTTCTCATCTCTCATTGAGTGGAAACTTTTATTTGACCCTTTATACGCATCGATTGTCGTTTAATTATCAAATGAATCTTGTTATGAAAGCTTCAGAGCTTCTCAAATCAAGGATATGAAATGCTTTCTATTCATTGTTAGTTATTTATATATATGCTGAAAAAAAATTAAAATCATCACTATAATAATTTCACCTCAATTTGCATATGTATTAAGTGTTGAATATGAAAATGTTAGTTAAATTGAAAAGTGAGCCATTCAACTCGAAGTTCATCAGCCAAAGATGAATAAAAATCCAACAACCTTTATTCCATTGCAAGCATCAAATATTAGGCTAATGAGGTACTAAAGTGGGAACAACCACTGTATTGAATACATTAGTATACAGACTTTATTCAAGTTATTGCGAAATATCTTGGACTGGACATCGTTGAGAATGAGGAATACATTCTACTTCATGACTATAAAATCAAATCTGCATCGATTCGCAGCTGGAGTTTCATGCTAGATATAAGGTGAAAAGAACGAAATAAAGATACTGATACAAAATATCACGAAAACAATAGAAATTTTTGATTAAGAATAATGTGAGATGATCTGATTAAGAAGGAGCTTCTTTGCATGGAGAATTGAAAGTTAACCAATAAAATTTTTCACGCGGTTAGGTTTTTCTACTCATTAATCATTTTACGGGCTATGAATGTCAATAAATGAGAATTTGATTAAGATTATCGAAAAAAAACAATAAAATTTCAATGATAATTTATTGAAAGGGTGAATTAATTGTCAATTAAATATATATTATTGCTAATAGTTGTCTTCACCCACTCTGAATCAGGCCAGTCAAAAATAGCTGACCGTATTGTTTTTGAATATTTTTCTATCATGTTTTTTGGGCAATCTTTTTAATCCATTATTCATTAGAGAGAGAGCATCTTCACTTTATCTCACTCCTTTTTCGGCGATTTGGTCCTACAGAACAGTAATTTAAATCCACTCAAGAGGTATCCCCAAGAAATATCACCTCAGATAATCCGGTTCTGAAGTCACGAACTAGTTTAGTCTTCTTCTTTTTTCCCTCTCTTTCCTGAATATGATGATTGAAATTAAGTTACTGTTGTTTAATAGAGTACAATATGATGATATACTCTCTCTCTTCCCTCCCCTCATTCGCTCTCATCCTATCAGTAATCATCATTTAAGAAATTCATTCAAGAGCCTAACAACTTTGGACTGTTAAGTTCGAAGAGTGTTCAAGTGACTGTTATAGTAAGAGTGAACAAAATGGTAAACTTTTTTGATCTTGTTCACAAGTTGATGGTTAATTTTTACCCAGACAGTTATTGACTCCATTCCCTATTGTGATATATCCTCTATTGTTCGTGGCTACTGAGAGAAAAAAGTTTCCACTTTCTATCTCCACTTCTCTTTCTTTCTTAATTTATTCACCCAGAAATTGTCTCCCAGAACTTTTGAAATCTTCAAAAGAATAATAACTGTTCTTGATGCTTGCTTAATTTTAAAGCGTTCCGAAAGTCAAAGTTTTTGGGTGTCAAAACTTAAAGTCTCTTTCTCTCAAAATTCCAGCCCATCGTCCAGTCAGGGCCAGAAGGGTTTTTGGCATCTCTCCACATTTCCTTTCGCTCTCTTTCTCTCTTATTCATCAACATGAACTGTTAATTGGTTCCGGAAGCAAGTCATCGGATGAGGATAAAAGTGTTTGTACTATGTGGCTAGAAATGCTCTTGCGCTAGTCTCTCTCTCTGCTCCTTGATTTTTCAGTTCTCAACGAGAACTTCTCTCCTCATCTTCATCTCTTGACAACATCTTTTCCAAAAAAATTTTCTTCTTCTGGTCCTGCATGTTTATGTTTGTATATCTTTGGAGTGAATCAATAACATTGTTTATTTCATAGAGATTTTGTGTGCGTGTGTATATCTATGATAGTTTGAGTAATCAAGGCAATCTAATGTGATTCGTCCAGCTATTCAATACTTAACATCGTTCTCATCGAAAAGTGTAAGTAATCAGTGTATTTTTCTTGGGATGTTTTTCTCTCTCTCTTCCTTCCTTGCTTGATGAATATTGCTGAGGTTAGCAGAAAAAATAAGACATTTCATCATTTGATCATCTTTTCCGATTAACTGATTGGTTGATTGAAGTAGTTGAATGTTCTAACAAGATCATACAGTGGAAATTGTTATTATTTCGTAATGATTTAGTCCAATTTGTGCTTGTTATGAGTTTTTATACTCAGATTGCATCCTCATCGAGAATAAGTTCTACGAGTAAACAATGTTAGAAATCTTGCGACACTTTCATATGATTTGGTTGCAATCGATGAAAATTGATGTACAATCAAATGACTATGTCAGCAATTTGATGCCACATTTATCATCGAAGATTGCCAAAGGAAATTATAAAATACATCCTTATCCATATTCACTTTTTCCTTCTCTCTTTCCTCTGCAGACTCAATATGCGCAATAATCTCCTCAATTGATTTATCCAAACTTATCCCCTCTTTCATCGTCTCAACTCATTTTGACCAAAGAATTTTCATTTCCCATAAACACACATCCTTACACAACCACATACGTACACAACATATCTCTCTTAATTTGATTACCATACGAAAAGTTTCGGGCGTCCAAGTGGCAAGTCAATCACATACCGCCCACATTAGCCACAATGTTTCATACTCAAACAACATCATCAACATCACCATCATCATTATCTAAATGGCTCGCTATTCTTATACTTGTTCTTGTCAATTTTGTAAATGTTTCCGTAAGATGTGAACTGTTCACAGCTATTGTGGATCTAGAAAAATTATTGAACACCGATCGCCTACTGGTTCGATCTTTGGATGCCTACTTGTATGGTGAGGAGCATCGTTTAAGACAATTGAGGGATATTCGCGAAAAACTTGCCAATATTGAGTCAATTGCTAGTCAAGATGTGAGCTCATACCTCGCAAATCCTGTTAATGCTTTTCTTCTTGTGAAAACACTTACCACCGATTGGAAGAATGGTGAGTGTTCATTTACAATTCTATCTTTATCGCCCATCTTATCATACACCAAGCCTTTATTATTTTTCATCCATTCATTCATCCATTCTTTCATTCATTTTTCCCTAAATCTTTATTAACTCAACCAACTAACTGAAACATACTCCTTCTTTCATCATCATTCCACATCTTCCAGCCGAAACCATGATGGTAAAGGGCTCTTCTGAGATTGCTTATCGAGTCATGAACCAATTTGTGAGCAATGCAAGTCAAGACACTTTCCCATCCATAGATGATCTTAATGGAGCTGCTGATGCTCTTCTCCGGCTACAGGACACTTATAAACTTGAAACTTCGAGCTTGGCGAGAGGTCAAATTAAGCTTCATCAATTGGCCAGATCAGATGACGCTAAGTCACAAAAAACTCTTGAATTGAGTGCTGGTGATTGCTTTGAGCTTGGCAGACACTCATATCTCAATAATGATCATTATCATACCATTTTGTGGATGCAAGAAGCCCTCGACCGGTATGAGGAAGAGGATGCAAAAACAATTGATAAACCTGATATATTGGAATACTTAGCATTTTCTAATTTTCAACAAGGAAATCTTCGGTTAGCCTTAAAGTTGACCGATGAACTTCTGAGACTTCGACCAGATCATCCGAGAGCTCAAGGTAATAAGCAATATTATGAAAGTGTACTCACAAAACCTAAATCAAGGCAACTGAGAGGTGATGACGGTGAAAATGTACCGATAGACGATTTCATTATGCCAGCAAAAACCACCGTACAAAGTCAAGAAGGATCTGAACGGGAAATGTATCAAAGTTTGTGTCGTGGTGAGATCAGAATATCTCCGAAAACGGCATCCGAACTATCTTGTCATTTTTTGAATACAACCAAAACGCCTTATCTGAGATTGATGCGGATCAAAGTTGAAGTTGCCTTCAAGAAACCTCAGCTCTTTGTTTTTCATGATATCATGTCAGACAAAGAGATAGAAGTCATCAAAGAGCTTTCCTTACCTCGTCTCAAGCGAGCAACCGTTCAGAATTCGAAAACTGGTGAATTAGAAATAGCACAGTACAGAATCAGTAAGAGTGCTTGGCTCAAGAACAATGACCATGAAGTTGTTGATCGTGTCAACAAGCGAATTGAAGCCATTTCAGGGCTAACGACTACCACTGCCGAAGATCTACAAGTGGTAAACTATGGAATTGGAGGTCATTATGAGCCTCATTATGATTTTGCCCGACGAGAGGAGAAGGGTGCCTTCAGAAATTTGGGAACAGGTAATCGAATTGCTACCTGGTTGAATTATATGTCTGATGTGGAAGCTGGAGGTGCCACAGCTTTTCCTTTGCTGGGTGTAAGTGTTTGGCCGAAGAAGGGTTCAGCAGCATTTTGGTACAATCTACATCGAAATGGTGAAGGTGATCTACTCACAAGGCATGCAGCATGTCCAGTGTTGATTGGATCCAAGTGGGTGTCCAATAAATGGTTCCATGAGAGAGGACAAGAGTTCTTGAGGCCTTGTGGACTCAAAGTCAATAGTTAGACAATAGTGTCATAAAATTTGTCACATATCATGTCTTCTACTTTCTCAACATTTCGTAACGAAGAAGCAAGTGCTTTTTTATCAGGAATGCAACCACTCATATTCTTTTCTGTGCCAATTACAAAACATTCAGTTTTTTTGCTGTGAATATGGAAATTTTTCCAGAATGCATTCAATCGGTAATGTGTACATAAATACATCAATAAAAAAATATTCGAAAACAACACATCTGCTTCTCCCTGATTTGAATTTTTACAGAAGATAGTAACACATTTTCTCTCCTTAATTAATCGATATTCAAGGTTCAAAAAAATTTTGACTGTCATCATATTCTAGCTGACCATCGAGCTTTACTTTTGGTACTGATTCTCGGTATTGTTCAAGATAAATTTTCAGGGGCTCAATATAATTATCAAAACCAAGATTGGACATTGCGAACAAAATGTCTTCGCCGTTGATGGTTTTTCGTTTCTCTTGTTGACAACGATCACTGGCCTCACTTGTGATGAAGCTAATAAATTCTGAGATACATTCTTGTACAGTCTCCTTTGCTTCCTTAGCTATCTTACCAGACTTTGGAATAGATTTTTTCATGATCCTTGATATGTTCGCAATGGGCAGGAAGCGATCTTGTTCTCGAAGTGGAGAGGTTGAAGCATCATCGAAGTATTCACTTCCCAGTGTTCCACTGTCCATGGATTCCTCATAATCCATATTACTGATTCTGTTGTTGTGATGATGGCACAATTAAGAAGAAAGAGAAAGAAAAAGTAATAATCACAATGATGACACTTGTTAACAACAGCAGTAATCTGAATGTCGATCAGGTGAATCAAGTGATTGTATTTAAGCCGGCTCAAAGAGTAACATTACTCTTTGAGCCGGCTTCACTTTTCCCCAAAAAAATTAGGAAGGCGTAAACAAGCGCAATCAAGAGGCGCTCAATTTGATGGTGATTATGGCCAACAATCACGATAACTATGGATAACTAGTCAAATTGACCATTTTGCAACAGTTTGAGCAATTTTTGGACACAGCTCAGGATTAAAAATACTTACTGTAAAAAATATACTAAAATATAGGTGTAGACGTCAGGTTCTCTGGTCATCTTTCCTAAATGCAAATATTCCGATTCAATTGAGAGCAAAAAATATAATTTCTGAAAGTGATGAAAGCTCTGATAATTTTGATTCATTTAAATAATGCTTGAGAATTTTGTGAACAGATTCCCTCTTTTGGTTATCTTTTTGATTGACTGATCTATTTTTCGAAGCAGCCGAATTTTCCAACAAAATCATCATGCGGATCCTATTAAGTAATGATTTCATGCAACCCCTGCTCGCCATGAGATTCTATGTGCAGATTGTGTTGATCGAGAAAAAAAGTTCGTTCTGTAAATCAAGCAAATATTGTCATATAATCATATAATCGTGTCTCTGATTAAGCACCACCTGTGAGACATATGTTGTTTGGCACCTTTGCTTTTTCGATTTCATGCAGTGAAAGTCGGAGGTACAATTGATTACTGTGTTAACAATTTTAATGCGACATTAATTTAACATTGTCACAGTTCAAGATTTATCCATATTGAATCACCCTTTCTTCATCTTATTTTTCCACCAATTTAAATTGAAAAGCTTCCATTTATATGCCTTAAAAATTTCTAGCATAACTCTTGAGTTGGTTAGCATACGAAAAAGTTTCGCTCTAGCGAATCACCACCGACATTAGCCACAATGTTTCGTACTCAAACATCGTCATCATTTGAATGGTTTGCCGTTCTTATTTTTTTACTGATCAATTTTGTAAATGTTCCCGTAAAGTGTGAACTGTTTTCAGCTATTGTGAATCTAGAAAAGTTACTGGACACTGATCGCCTGCTGGTCCGATCTCTAGATGCCTACTTGTCTGATGAAGAAGTTCGTTTAAGACAATTGAAAGATATTCGCGAAAAACTTGCCAATATTGAATCAATTGCTAGTCAAGATGTGAACTCATACGTCGCAAATCCTATAAATGCTTTTCTTCTAGTTAAATCACTTACCACTGATTGGAAAAATGGTGAGTGCCCATTTACAGTTATATTCATTTCTTCTTTAATACAAAAAAATATCGAGAAAACAAATAAATGAAAGATAGGTTCATAAAGCCATTTTTCGTGAATCGCTTCATTCCTAAATTCGAGCAACTTATTTAACTATTCTCTTTTCTTTTCCATCATAATTCTTACAGCGGAAGAAATGATGATGAAGGGCTCTACTGAGACTGCTAATCGAGTAATCAAACAATATGTGAGCAATACAAGTGAAAATACTTTCCCATCGGAAGATGATCTTGGTGGGGCTGCCGAGGCTCTCATTCGACTTCAGGACACTTATCAACTGGAAACTTCGAGATTGGCAAGTGGTCAAATTGAACTTCCTCAACTTGACAAATTGGATAAAATTAAATCACAAAAAACTCTCGAATTGAGTGCTAGTGATTGTTTCCAAGTTGGTAGACAGCTATATATTATTGGAGATCATCAGCACACCATCATGTGGATGCAGGAAGCTCTCAATCGATATGAGGAAGAGGAAATAAAAACGGTGGATAAATTCGATATTTTGGATCATTTAGCATACACCTATTATCTATTATCTGAGAATCAACCTGACAATCTGAAATTGGCCTTAAAGATGACTGAGGAACTTCTTAAACTTAAACCAGACCATGTGAGAGCTCAAAATAATAAGAGACAATATGAAAGTGAGCTACAAGAGATTGAAGCAATTAAACAAGAGGCATATGATTTCGAAGAACAAACTGAAGACAGCTCAAATATGTTTAAAAAAACTCAAGAATCTGAATGGGACATATATCAAAGCCTATGTCGCGGTGAGGTGAGAATATCACCCGAAGTGGCCTCCAAATTATCTTGCCATTTTCTGAATACCACCAAAATTCCTTATCTAAGATTGATGCGGATCAAAGTTGAATTAGCCTTCAAGAAACCTTCCATCTTCGTTTTCCATGATGTGATGTCTGATAAAGAGATAGAAATCATCAAAAAACTTGCCATACCTCGCCTTCATCGTGCAACCGTTCATAATCCTGATACTGGAAAATTAGAGAATGCCAAGTACAGAGTTGGTAAGGCTGGTTGGCTGATAGACGATGATCATGAAGTTGTTGATCGTCTTAGCAAACGTATGGAAGCCATAACGGGATTGTCAACTAGCACTGCGGAAGCATTGCAAGTTTTTAATTATGGAATTGGAGGCCATTATGAGCCTCATTATGATTACGGTCTAGATGGTGAAGTTACTAAGATCAAGAATAGAGAAGGTAATCGAATTGCAACTTGGTTGAGTTATATGTCCGATGTGGAAGCTGGAGGTGCTACAGCTTTTCCAAAATTGCGTATAAGCGTTAGGCCGAAGAAAGGTTCAGCAGTATTTTGGTACAATCTATATCGAGATGGTGAAGGTGATAAACTCACCAAACATGGGGCATGTCCGGTCTTAGTTGGAGCCAAATGGGTTGCTAATAAATGGTTTCATGAGAGAGGACAAGAGTTCTTAAGACCATGTGGACTTGAACCCGATAGTTAGACAATGACGATGGTGTTGGGCAAAACTTGTAACATTCATCGAAGTTTGGTAACGAATTAAGCAAAAGCTCGGAACTTATGATGTGGTTTATATTCTTTCTGATGCCAATTACAAAACATTCAGTTATTTTTTTCTGATTTAAATATGGTAATTAGTCTAAAATATATCCGGTTTGATGTGTGTACATAAATAGAAAATATTGAACAAAAAAATACCAGATTTCTCATAATTAGGAGCTGTCCAGAATCAAACTCTCTTCCGCTGATGTGAATCGATGAATTCACGGTTCAAAAAAATTTTGACTGTCATCATATTCTAGCTGACCATCGAGCTTTACTTTTGGTACTGATTCTCGATATTGTTCAAGATAAATTTTCAGGGGCTCAATATAATTGTCAAAACCAAGATTGGACATTGCGAACAGAATGTCCTCGCCGTTGATGGTTTTTCGTTTCTCTTGTTGACAACGATCACTGGCCTCACTTGTGATGAAGCTTATAAATTCTGAGATACATTCTTGTACAGTCTCCTTTGCTTCCTTAGCTATCTTACCAGACTTTGGAATAGATTTTTTCATAATCCTTGATATGTTTGCAATGGGCAGGAAGCGATCTTGTTCTCGAAGTGGAGAGGTTGAAGCATCATCGAAGTATTCACTTCCCAGTGTTCCACTGTCCATGGATTCCTCATAATCCATATTACTGATTCTGTTGTTCTGATGATGGCACAATTAAGAAGAGAGAGAAAGAAAAAGTAATAGTCACAATGATGACACTTGTTAACAACAGCAGTAATCTGAAAGTGGATCAGGTGAATCAAGTGATTGTATTTAAGCCGGCTTCACTTTTCCCCAAAAAAATTAGGAAGGCGTAAACAAGCCCAATGAAGAGGCGCTCAATTTGATGGTGATTATGGCCAACAATCATTATGATAGACAATTATAACGAATAAGTATTTGAATAATTTTCTCGTCTTTTCGATAGTGATAAAAAATAGTTGGAATAATGATTTTGGTTAAGAAAATCGAGTGAAATACAGCAAAATAATTCCTCAGAATTGTTGTGAGGCATTCTGACCAACTGTCATTGCTCTGAATATGTTTGCTTAGTTTAGAGCACTAAAATTCTTAGATGATTTATCAGTTCTAATCGTTCTGAATGGTTTTAAAAATGCTCATTGATTCGATTGGAAAAGTCATAAGTTGGAATAAATCCATTGATCAGAGAATAATTTTATTCGATGTATCGTCCAATCTGAATCGTTCCATCTGAACAGTAATGAAACTAAAAAGATATTTTTTAGCTTTAGATAGGTTGGAATCTGCTTACTCTTCCATTTCCATGGAAAAGATCATCTCTGAACATCAAGTATATAAGAAAAAGCTATAAAATTTTGGCAAAAATTTTCCATATATTAGTGAATCTAGTCGTGTTTCCATGTAGAAGATGAGAAATCTGAACGTCAGGAGTCTGATATACCGGCACAAAGCTTGATCATGAATTCTTCCTTCTTGAATCGAAAATTTTTCATCAACCCAACTAAATTTGTTAGAAAATTTTGATGAAAAAAATAGAAGAAGGTTAAACGATATTCTGGGACATGAACTTCTGAAAGATTTTCAGATGACCATTTAGAGAGCGAACCAGAAAATGGACACACAATATTTCGGACAAAACTTTTCACTATTGTTTCTCCACGATCAGCTATGGAATCACAGCCAAGTCATCGTAGTAAAGTGTGAATGATCAACTGCAAATGTGGAAAAAAGAATTGTTCCTCTTTTCAAGTGATCACGAATTAACAATCAGCCATACAAACTCAATTGTATTCTCTTTCTACATCCACAATAAAAGCTCAATTGTCTCCTCTATTCATTTCATTGTGAGCCACACCAAGTTCCTTTATTTCTTCCATAAATCTCTCTCTCTCTCTCTTTTAACAGGTCAGCATCATTTTTTTTCATTCATCATTTAAAAGATCGCTAAAAGTGGACGATAGAAAGTTCATATCGACCCGAAAGCTACACCACATATTCCAGTCACAATTGTGTGTAGTTACAGGTGTAACAGTAATCCGTAGCTTTTAACTTTTAGTTCAACTAATCGATCGATTCAGTTACATTAATGATCACTAAGTGTATGAGTGTGTGTACAAGTGATTTCCTGAAAGTTAAATCAAATTTGGACATAATAGCTAGTGAGCCAAGACCACTACTTTTACTTCAAGTATTATTCAACCGAACAAGTAACGGTTGAGTAAACATCATCATTTAAGTGAATGAACATCAGATCAACATCATCATCACTTTTTCCTCTCATCACCTTATCCCATCCATCGAATGTGTGTTTCTCTGCCATCCACCATGAGCTGGACATCTGTATCATGTCCACACTTGTGACCATAAATCGGTTTATCTAGGGATCATCATCATCAACCACTATTATTGCTACCGGTTTGAAGTTTTACCAAGTTTTTTATCCACACACATTGAAAAACTTGTCTCATGTGTTTAGTGTGTGAAAGAAAGTCACATTGAAATCACTTTTTATCATCCAATCACAACGTTTAACTTTCTCTCTCTCTCTTTTCTCTTCTCTTCATTACTCAACTGTGAACATCATTTCATCATCATTCATCAGGTCATTTTGAGGGATCAACTATCTTGAATCACTATTTATCTGTTCACATTATTGACCACTTTGTTTATGTGTGTCTGTGTAATTGCAAGTTTCCTTGTAAACTTTACTTAATTTGTGTGTGTTAAATTGTTTGGATAATTATTGATCTTGAATGAATTTTTCTTCATGATCAATGTACTCTACTTGTGATTGTTTCTTTGATTCTCATCATCATCATTATTATTATTATTGTTATCACACTTTTCCAGTATGGCTCAATCGGAAGTGTCCGAAGAAGACATTAAACACGGTAAAGTTCAACAAGGTGAATATTTTTTTGATATTTTAAAAAGAATATATTTTCACTTGAATGATGATTTAAACATTTATGATTGTAAACTTTTGTGAACTTTATCAAACAAAAGTTTATCATGTTGAACGAGTTAAGTTTTGTGTTGATGTTTATCTTGAAGGCTTGAAGAACGTTCAATCAACTCATTTTGCTTTTTTTTCTTCTCTTCTTTCTCAACACCTTTCAACCCACATGCATCATCTTCACCTCTGTTTAATGTGATCCAGTTTGTAAGCAATGGTTAGTTAGAGAGGATAATGCCATTGCTCATCGGATTCAGGATGAAGAATGTAAGTGATTGTAAAATTGATCATATTTTTATTTTCCCACCAAGTTACTCTCATTTCCGTTCCCATCTGATTGCAATTTTCTTTTGTCTTTATCTTTTTCTTCAAACGGTTGCTGATAACTTTTCTTTCTTTCGGGTTTTGTTTAGTTAATCATCATTATGAAGGCAATCGTTTCAAGCATCAAGTTTTTCGCAATGACAGAGAAAAAGCAAAATATCTCCAAGAACAGGAAGAATACGAAAGGCGATTAAAATTATTGCAAGAACAAGAAATATTGGCACATCATACGGCCAAAGATGAAAGTATTGCCCGAACTATTCAGGAGGAAGAAGCACGTCGAGCACATGAAATTAAACTCATCGAAGCGGAAGATGCTAAGCTTGCCCAACGTTTACAGGCGAAAGAGAAAGAAAGACTTCGACGACGTAGGTTGCAAAAGGAACGACTTCAAGTGGAAAAAATAAGACTCGAAAAATTTGGATCTTCATGCAATCCGAATCTACTGGAAGCGGTCAATCAGACTTTGGCAGATATAGAGCAAGGTGAAGACAAGCCATCAACTTCTGGTTATGCAACAAGTTTTCATGGAGAAGATGATGAATATGTTGGTGATCTATCTGATTTTTGTGCTAAGCCTCCACCAGGACTAGGTGAAGATGAGTTGAAAGTTTTCATGGCAGAACAAGACGAAGAGTTGGCCCGTTTCCTTCAACAATACGAGACCAAGCGTAAAGCTTCGCTATCGATGGAAAAAAAGCAGTCTATGGAAGCGCAAGACTATGAAATAGCACGAATTTTGCAGGAAGAGGAAAAAATTCGCGTCAAAAGGTTGCGGGAACGGAGACGACTTATGAGGGATCGAAAAAATGCTGAGAAAGCGGAGACAGCCAATAAGTATCACATTAACGGTAGTTCTGGGACTATTTATCATGTCGCCGAAATCAATACCCAAAACCAAACGGAAGCTCATAATGGAGAGGAACGGCCAGCCTACTCGGAAGGAGAATTAGATCAGTCATCATCAACAATATCAACTCTTGTTGATTATGAAGAATACGATTATGATCAGCAAAATGAGAACGATCGGGAGGGAGATGCTGGCGCTGATGATGATGATAGTCCAGTTGGTCCAGCCAGAAGAGCACTTCCTCCTATTCCAACATTCCATAACGTTGCAATGGACTTGGATCCCACTTTTAAGCGTAAAAGCAAAAACAAAGAAAAAGCAAAACAGTCAGAGGAAGAGCCGAAGCCACCATCGCCGGATGACAGTGATCCAACCGGTGTACATTTTGCTCAACTTTGCCTGGTGACCACTCCGAGTCCAGCACAAAATTCTCAAAATACTTTGTCAAATCTTGCAACAAGCACTCTAAAACGTGATACAAGTCGTCAAAATGATTCTGAAATAACCGTCTTCCCAGATTTCGATGGTCCTATGCCACCTATACTGCCGGTACAAGGGCATCGAAGAAGTTCAACTGCTCAGAAAAAGAAAAAGAAAACCAAAGAGACTTGCCGAACCCAATAATTGTTATCTTTTTGCTCCTTAATTTATGTAAATATCACCACTTTTGTAACCTGAATCGCATCGCATCAAGTCAGCAAAAGATATGAGGAAAAGTATCGTAATTTTCTACTTACGAATCTGAAATAAAGTAAGAAATATGTCAGAAGGCATTTTCTCAGAATAGAACTCAATAATTACAAGATTTGGTCGATTTAAGCATAGTGTTCAACAAAAAAGAGGAAAAAAGCAAACTTTATGATCGATTCAATAATGAAACTCTTCGATTCTTTAGCTGCATCTCTATTCTCTTCATGAGATTAGGATTTTTCTACTTCTATCCTCTATTCCAAAGGCTTTTTTACTGGAATTTCATGTCTTTCTTTATCCACTCGATAAATTCTTTCGGTAACAACTTTGAAAACTTTATCTGGCTTATTCTGACTAACATATATAACATGTTATCACAAAGTATACACACACAATCACTATCAAAAGGTTCATGCCAATATTTTTCTTTTCCTCGCATTGGACTCATAAGGGTCACTTTTGTCGTGCCACTTTTCGGATTTTTCATCAAGTGAATGTTTGGCATATATTCAGCAATGGCACTTACAAGACTGATCGGAGGGCAACAGGCAGAAAATGAGCTCCTTGAATCCTTGAAATCTGATTGAAATTATTTGAAAATACATTATGTTCCTGTTCAAATTTTCGAGAATCGAGAAGCATCTCACCTAATTGCTAAGAAATATCAACCTAAGAATAGATTGGAATTGGCTGGATTGGTACTTGCATCAAGTGTAGAACACTTCCAGGTTGATCAACAGCCGCTCATCGACCAAGCCTTTTACCAGCCGTACAAAGTGGTTTCTGTGTAAGATCTGGACAATCTACTATCGACACTTCAACATGCCACTCAAAAAGTGAGGATAACTGCTCCCACCGAATTGGAGAGAATTGGAGAGAATTTTTCCAAGTTCGGCTGGAACAATGGTGCAGAGATCCATGTTGTGAGTGATTAACGAGAGAAGTGAACAACCATTGATTCAGCAGCTAAGTTGTCAACATTTTGTGGGATAAAAAACTGAATTCGATATGATTCAACTAGACTGGTATGGACCAATGAAGAAAATCATCACTCAACGATATTGGCACAATTATGAGAATCGATTAACATTAAATGATCTACTTTAAGAGATAAGTTTCCTGAAACACGAAGTTGTATATCCACTGCCATCCATTACGGTCAGATTAGAACATCTAAAGTTCAATTCGAGCGAACTTTTGAATGTCCAACAAACAGGCAGATATTTAACGATTTTTAAAGAAAAAGAGTTTCTGGTTAAGATGCGCACCCTTGCAAATGGAAGATAATGTCTTTCTCTCCAAAAAGGAGTCAGAATTCCTCGTAAGATTGCTTCGAGGAATCAAAAAGCATAAAAAAGGTCTTGTTCAGATTGCACACAAACTTTCATCGATATTCAAAAGATTGCAGGTTTGTTTGATTTGGTTTGCTTTTACTCTAGACTAGGAATAATAGAAGGTGAGCATCAAAAATAAAAATATCAAAGCTTGAATAAAAATTTCAAGATTTCAAATCTTTCAAATGGAGTACAAATACTAGAGCCGTTTGAAAAAGCAAATACATGGGTGAACATGACAATTCAGTCTGATAAGATTTAGGAAAGGCAACTTGGTAAAAATCAAGTTATAATGCAAAATTCACTCTTTAGTTCTATCTTGAACGGGGAACATCAGAACTTTCGATCTCATAAAGTTTAAAATAGGAAGCTCCTCTAAAATTTGATTAGCTTCTGAACTCAAGTCGGTCGGCCTTTTTTGCGATACTGGTGATATGTTTGATGAATTATGAATCTGTGAAATGAGCTGATGTAAAGGATCAGTTGATGATGATGAAATAATGGAAAGTGGTTTCAATGGACATCGATCCTCTTGGAGTAATTCGGCCTCTAAACCTTTTGAAAAAATGGAAAAAGAATAATGATGAATGGAGTCATCATTCAGAGAGATTAAAACTTACTGGATATTTTTGAAACATTCTTTGAACTACTTTTTGGAGAATTCGATGAATTGATGAAAAAGAAATCCAAATCAAGTGCATTTTGAGGAGAAGGTTTCTCTTCAGTGCGAACTGAGCTGGCCGAAGGACTTAGATTGGAATTTGTAGTAGGAGTCGAGAATCCACTAGTTTCAGGCTTATTATTATGCAATTCTTTGATATCTAGGCTGACTGTTTCTATTCCAGATGATGAATTTAGCGATGAAGGAGGTGAACTTTTATTTGGTTCTAAAAGACCCAATCCTGAGGCAAAATTAGGCACACAGTTGTCAAATGTCTGGAAGAATGGAGAAGCGGAAAAGCGTGAAGCAGACAAGAACAGACATGAAAGAAAGACATCAGTTTGAGGAGGGCGAATAGCTTAAAGCCTGTAATGTGGACGAATTGAAGCGTAAAACTCACTATTTCTGGTTGAGGACGGATTTTGAGCGCTTCAAGGAAAACTTGGAATGTATGAGAGGATTTCCAGTTCAATTTTAATGAAGAAGTCTCATCCTGATTGAGAAGATTTTCCCATAACTTTCGGCTAGCAGAAAAAGACAGGTAAGTTGTATATGAGATGGATTTTGAATTGAAAACAAAATCGTATTTCATACCTGTGAATAGGTCTTCCTTGAAATAAGTCACTTGAAACAGATGTTTCTTCATCCAATCTTTGATTTATTAGAGGAAAAGTATCACGTATTATTGCAGTCACATTTGAATCAACTTGATTGACGATAGGTGCACTTGAGGCCTTGAAAGATGAAGAATTATCAGGTGCAGCTTCCGTTTCTCCACTGGTCACAAAAGCAGCAAATTGATCACCTTGATTCACCTGAGCCTCTTGAAAATCAGCAAAATCTCCAAAATCATCATCATCATCACCAAAATTATCATTCACTTCATTTGGACCAAGATTTACGTGGACAACATCGACTTTATCATCTTTAGTTGTATTGTCCAGTTTTGTATTCTCAATATTCTTTGACTCTATTTGATCGATGTCCTGGGTGATATTCTCCATACTCATTCACGAGATCGCAAGCAATTCAGATGAGGCCGAAAAATCTTCATATCAGCTTTATCCACTCTTTCTTTCTCTCTCTCTTCCTCTTGAAACTATCTACAGCTGAAAATAATATTGCAATCATCAGATGAAGAGTTACAGAGATTGATTACAATAAGAATATGTACTTACATTGCACATCACTTTCCTTCTTCTTACCTAAAAGATATGTATCAACATCACCAAGAGGTAAACCTTTGGTTAAGCATCAACAACTATGGCTATTAAAAAAAATCATCTCCAATTGTCTACCAATTTAACAATAAAATCACTTTCAAATCTACTATCACCACGATACAGATGATATTTAAACATCCAGTATAAACAATTCACCTCGTCAACCAAACACATACACACAACCAGAAAAGAACAAAAAAAATTGAATTAAAAATGATCAAAATTGAGGTAGTAGCTGATTATCACACACACATACACACAGTTAATTCAAATCATCATCTAACCGTAAAACATGATTAAAACACAAAACTATTCTCTCTACACAAGATGATTGTGATGATGATGATCATCATTTCTTGATGTTAATCAAGACTTTTTCACTTTGATCACTTTTTTTGTTTCACTTCTCTTACTCAAAGCCAACAGCATTACTAAAGCAATTTTCATTGCGCATTGACATCAGCTTCAAGCAAGTTGAAATGAATTTTCTTTCATTTTTCGTATCAACATCAACACACACATCAAAGCTTGTATGCATTGAGAACATGTATTATATCTCATGTGAATATATAAGTATTGAATTTTGATAATTATTGGGGTGATATATATGTGTATAGTGGTGTTTTGAATTGAATTGAAGTGAGATAGAATAGTTTTCAAATCATATTCATACATACACATTTTTCAGAAGCCGAGTATGGATCTCATATTCCATGAAAAGGTAAATGTTTACATTTCTACTGGTGTAGAGACTTTGCGTTCTGTGTGTGTTTTGATATTTTTAATTGAATATGTGTATGTGTATATTTTAATTGTGTTTATTTTTCTATTTTCTACTTTCTGATTGTTTATAGCAAGAGGGTCAATTATGTGCCAAACATTGTCTCAATTCACTTCTGCAAGGACCTTATTTTACCGAGGTCGATTTGGCGAGTATCGCAAAGTTGGTTGATGATGAAGAGAAGAAGAAAATGGCAGAAGGAGGTGAAAATCGAGAAGGATATCTTCAATTCATCGCGGTGATTATATTTTATTATCTATGCAACTTTTATTTACTGTCTATTGATTATTCATTTGACCTTGATGATCATTTAGATTGCTAGGGTCATGTAAGAGTCTCGTTCTTCCTTGAGGACATACACAATTCAGACTTGTCATTATTGCCCACGAATAACATTCATCCTAGTTTCACGTTAAATTTGAATGTGGGAATCATTTGACATCTATTTCCTGCTTTAAGCTCAATATTGTTTGTCTCAAAAGAAAACCCATTATAATTCTTGTATGATTTTTCTTTTGAAATATCTCCTCCTCATTATATCATATTTCTATCATCCTTCTCAGAGCCCATCTTCGAACATGGATGACAGTGGATATTTTTCAATACAAGTTATCGCCAATGCTTTGAAAGTCTGGAATCTTGATTTGATCCCGTACAAAAGTAAAAATCCAATTGCTGAAATGGCTCGAATAGATCCCACGTGAGTATCATCATTTGGAATTGAAATTTTTTCTATCTATCAAAAATCTATCAATAATAGAAGACGAAAAGATTTTCCTTTAAAGTCACCTCTTGCAATTTCAAATCTTTGTAATTTTCTACCTAGATCTCAAAAATGCTACATATGCAACTATCGAGATCATTGGTTCACCATAAGAAAGATTGGCCAACAGTGGTTCAACTTAAACTCCCTACTGAATGCACCTGAACTCATTTCTGACACCTATCTTTCTCTGTTTTTGGCCCAATTGATCACCGAAGGATATTCGATATTCATTGTCACCGGAGATCTTCCCTCATGTGAATCAGACCAAGTATTGTCAACCATGAGAGTTGAACAGAAAGCCAAACCTCGACTTGACGATATAGCTAAAAGCAACGAATTACGTGAAAAAATACCCGAGATGCAAAAGATTATCGAAGAAGAAGATCAACAAGACACAGCATTACAACGGGCGATCCAGGCAAGCCTTCAAACAAATATGGATGAAGAACAAAGACAGATTCAGGCAGCAATTGCAATGAGTCTTGAACAGTAATCATTAAACACCCTTTGAAACTAGCAACTGTTAGCTGAGGGCTTCGTTTATCCATTCTTTCTACTGACGGAAGCTTAATGATAGTCCATGATGAAATATTTTCATTTTCATTCGTTAGAATCTTTTAAACAAAATCAGATATGGATATGTATATGAATTCTTTTCCCTCTATTTCCTTCAAAAAGGAGCAAAATATCATCTATTCAACATTTTTATCAACTTTCAACTTTCAACTTCGACAGAATTTAAAAATCAAAATCAATCTGTATTTGTCATAAATCTCATGGTGAGAGCATGTATTCTCCCTTACACTTGAAATTTGAAAATCTCTCCTAAGTGAGAATACTCAGTGTCTTCTCGAGATTTTTCAGAATAAGATTCTTTAAATGCCTGCTGTTAAGAACCAATAATTTTCAAATATTTTCCCATGCATCGACTCAATGAATAACATTGGCAATTTTTTCATCCAATTTTTTTTCTCATGATCTCTCCCAACAATCACGATCATCACCCAAATAACATCTTCATGTTTATTTCACGAGATCGGGCTTGAGAGCGAATAATTTACTTGTTCAGGATGTGGACGTCAATCTGTTTCTTATCTCAATCAAATGCATATCAGCTGTGATAGGTGGGAGCTTCTATATTTATCAAAACATTTACACCTGACAGCTGAATTGATCGAAACAGATTTCATCATTGATCCATGCTAATTTCAACTAAATCTAATCAGCCCATCTAGTGTGAAGTTCCGTTGATTTGTTAGAGGGAGAGATTCAACTTTTGCTTGAAACTCAAGGGACACAATTAATCTTCTCTCTACAATGATTTGAAAGACTGAATGGGTGATTCAGAAAACGAGAAGAGATTGAGCGAACTCTCATTTTTTTTATTTTGTGTCGAGTAGGTTCTTTACTAAGTTTCCTAGAAACCAAAATTGATCAGATATGACAGGGATATTTTGTGAAGTAACACGACGCCTCAGGGCTGGAAAGACGCTTTAAAGGCACATATGATAGCACGCTTGATTCTCAAATTCTTCACAAACAGACAATTATCCGAGGCAAGAGGAAAGTCTCGGTTTTGTATTTTAAAAATATTGTTCCATTATGTAACAAGAAATGATGCTCAATCACCGTACTTTGATGCTTCATAAAAACCAAAGAATCGTTTTCTAAATTGTACAAATCCAACGACTTGTTTTCTTAAATGGTTCACTAACTCTCACTTGCTGCCCGGTTCGAAGTGGGTTTGCATTTTCCTAAGGAAAAAGAGAAGAAAAGTCATTCAATTGAGAATAAATCTGTACATGAGAGAGTGAGAGTAAGAATGTTCAAGGCGAGGGAAAACTACCACTCTGTTTGAGTTCGTTACTCAAACGCAGCCATATGGTTGATAAGATGAGTAAAATGTATCAATCGACCCGGATAGGATAACCAAGAGAGGAAGAATATAGAAAGCAACTCACCTTCTGCAAGCCACAAAGTAAGAGGAAACATTGAAAAAGATGGATAAAAAAGTGATTAGAAAACGGAATGTAAATGAGTATTCATCATACTAACCATTTTCTTTTCAACTCTCCTTTTGATGTCTCTTGAAAGAGTAATGAATGCTTCCTCAATGTTAATATTAGTTTTTGCACTTGTTTCCATGAATTTTATACCATATTCAATCGCTAACTGCAATTAAGAGCATCAAACAGATTAGTCACAATCAGCTCAAGAATCATGTTGAATATAAAATTTAAAAATGTGAAAACGGCCTTTGATGACGATTTCCGATAGAGGTAAAGTAGTCTGATAGACGATGTCAGGTGATTAGGGCTCAATAGAAAGTGTAGAGGAAAAAAGGAAAGTACAATTCATGTTCGATCAAACTGGCCCTGATCCCTTCGGGCAGGTAAAGAAAGGATTCTTCGAGGAAAAGTAAGAGGGAAAACTTTGAGCTCTGATTAGGGAACTGAGAGGATGAGCTGAAATATTACAAGGAATGAATTTTCATTTCATTCATCACTTGCACAGTCAGCTTCTCTCCCTCTTTTGATAAAGAGGTGTGAAATACAAAGGCAGATGTGAAAAGATGCATCCCTTATATGGAAGTATAGAGGGAACATTTATATGCATGTGGAAAATCGTTTCAGGGAGTGACAACCAAAACGGTAACAAGTGTGGCCAAGGAGATAGATGAGAAGGTCAGGCCCAAGGAAGTTAGTGAATGCTTGTTAACTATGGTGAGTTTTCATTTACCTGTTCCCCCCGTTCCTTTGTTACTTCTCTATCCTCATCTTTATCGCATTTGTTACCAAGAATCATCTTGTCTACATCGGAGGAAGCATGTTCCTCAATATTTCGAACCCAATTTTTTATATTTTCAAAAGATTTCTCATTGGTGACATCATAGACCAACATTATACCCATAGCTCCTCGATAATAGGCGGTAGTAATTGTTCTAAATCGTTCTTGTCCCGCAGTGTCCCACACTTGAAGTTTCACTTTTTTGCCTTCCAATTCGATTGTTCTGATTTTGAAATCAATGCCTGGTAGATAGAGGAAGAAAAATAAGTAGCCGGTTAGATCCAAAATTAAAGTAAACTTCCAGTTCAGTTAAGATCAGTCAACATGCTTCACCCTGGCTTTTTTTGATAAGGAAAGGAATGATTCACAAAAATCTAGGGTGTGTTGTTGATTATTATTTTCTTCAAGCCATGGGAACATACATATCTACATGTAAACTTGTTGCTCTTGAATGAGTCAACAAACATGATGGTTAAGTCGAGAAGTCTCTCTTTCTCTCTCTTTCTTTCTCTCTCTCTCGATCACATCACGGAAGAAGGGAAATGAACAGGGTGAGATGACAAAAGAATAGCAACGCCCGAGAGTAATTGATTGGATAAAATTAATACTCACCTATGGTTGATATGAATGTTTGATGAAAGACTTCCTCAGAAAATCTGAACAAAATGCATGTCTTTCCGACACCAGAATCACCGATAAGCAATAATTTGAATAGATAATCATAACTCTTATTAGACATGGTGATATTTGTGTGTATGTAAATATATGTGTATGTGTGTGTGTGTTTTATGCGTGAATGGAAGATGTGTGTGTGAAAAGAGGAAATGGTAAATGATGCAAAAAGGGTTTTTCTCTTCTTTCAAACAAACAAACAAACAAACACACAAGTTGATTTTGGATGATTGTCAGCAGATGAGATGGTGAGGTAAATGTCCTCGTGGAAAAAGATACAGTCACTGGATATATAGAGAGACTTGTGTGTGTGTGTGAGTGTAGAAAAATTTTGCTTGCTTCTTCGTTTTCACAAATAAATGATAATAGTTAAATAGAGGCAGCAAGAAAAAAAAGTGAAAGAAATCTCGAGAGTTGAATCAACTGATATTCCTCCAACTACTACTTTAGTAGTACTGTACTTTTTGGACCCCGTTAAAAAGACGATCTCCAATCAACACACACACACGATACAGTAACCAGAACAATATTGTGATTAATCCAAAATGACGACCAGCCGAAATGTTATAGCCGATGGATTTGATGAACAAGTTTTATCAAGATGAAGAAAAAAAAAATAAAGGCAACACAGACAACTCACACACACACAGAGAAAGAGTCTCTTTCAAAGAGAGAAGTTGAACAAAAAAGGGCGATCAAGTTGAAAGAGAAATAATCCAAAAGAGAGAGAGAGAAAGAGAAAGGCAACTGAAAGGAAGAGAGAAAGAATCTTGAATGTGTTTATATGAGTGTGTGTTAAGTGTGATTATCACAACAAATCGGATGGTAAATCAGATTGGCAATACATATATATTTTCAATCACAATTTTAAGTAACAAAATTTGATTGATAATCACCAATCAAATTGATTGATTAATTTTTCACTTCGTCTCTCTTCTCTCTCCTCTAAACTACACACAAAAATTAATCACAAATTAAACAAAATAATTATCACACTCAAGAAAATGATATTGAAAAATGCTTTTTTGATGTCAACTTTATCAGCCAACAGATGGCAGTAGCAGCGCATGTTTGAAAATAGATGCACTCTAGCGCCATCTGTAGGAAATTTGTTTCTTATTCATGATCAAAACAGAAAAAGTTGTCTTTGAGTGACTGACGTGGAATGTGTGCCTTTGAGCTTAGATCAGAAATGATGATGATCATGATGATGATACTTTTTAATTAAGGTGGTAAAAAATATATACTGTTTACTTTCCACATATAAATCATAGGGTGATCGTATGTGTCTACCGTTGGGTGGGATATTTAATTGAATAGACCAGTATGAAGAATGGTCATATACTGGTCAAAGTGGATATACCGCTGTATATGGTGAAAGTGATCAATGATAGACACATATTGGTGGCCGGTGGTGGTGGATCGGCAAATACCGGTGTACGAAATGCTGTGGAAATATATGAACTTTTACCATGTTTCAATTATAGGGGTGCCATAAGAGTTGCTGGTGGTGGTGGTGGTGGTGGAGGTGGTAATTCGAGTAAGAATACACCATGTACAGTGAAAGTTTTGCAAAGATATTATACCGACAATCGTGCGATAATGAGTGGAGTTGTTTTTCGTGATGGTAGACAATTGATTCTTATTGGTGGTGGAATCAATGGTGAATGTATTTTCTATCATGTAAAGCCTACCATACAAGAGATACATCGTTCCAATGGTTATATGTCAAATGATGCTCATCGTGATTCATTTAGTGCATTGAATAAGGTTCGACGTCGAAGAACAAGCTCATCTGGTAGTACTGACAGTATCAGAGATTCACATTTCATCAAGTAAGTTCTAACATGATCAATCATTGATCTGCTGATTTTCTTCGTATCTAGTCTATGTTCTATCAAACTTTAATCAATCTTTTCTCCTTCATCATCATTCTATAGTAATTTGAAGACTACACAAGAAGAGGAAAATGAAGAACCATTTGTTGATGGACAGTCTGATGTCAAGTCTAACCATGTAAATCACATCGTTGAATCTCGACTCAATGGAGCTGAAATAGCATTCAGCTATGAACTTGAAAAATTGACTAGTTTTGTGGCTGATTTCCAATCAGATTCCAAAAACGATGAACCTTTTGTGAAAGTGATTCGATATAATCCAGTTTCTAGTGTCTTGGTTACCGGTGGTGCTGATGGACACATCAGAGTTTGGAGATATCCTGAGGCCACTAAATTGATTGATATATTTGCTCACACTGATGAAATTGATGATCTAGATATTAATGAAGCAGGCACATTGATTGTCAGTGTATCTCGTGATGGTCACGCGTATGTGTGGAATGCCACTGATGGCAGTAAATCACTAGAACTCGAATGTCAGCTACCTGTGATAAAGAATTCTACAAAACTTTTGAAATATCTTATTCGAGCTTGCCGATTTGGTTATTCAAGCGGCTCAAGCTATAAATTATACACTATACATAATCCAGCTGTGCGTGAGAAGCCACCTCATCATGCATTCATTTGCAAATGGAATACAAATTTCACCATTGACTCGATCGCTTCTCTAGGCCCGATTGTTGCCTCATCTATGACCATTTCGGAAGATGGCAATTATATTGGAATTGGTACTCAAGACGGTGTAGTGGACATTTATGAAGCATCCGTTTTACGAAGGATCTACACTGCTCCTAGAGCTCACAACATTTTTGTGACAGGATTGGAATTTTTGCCTGTCTGTTCCGAGTCTAAGCGTCTCACTGGTGATAGTGATTGCTCGCTGATCAGTATATCAGTGGATCGACGAATAGTGTTACATAATATTAATAGGAGAAAGTCAATTGGTTTCTTCACTTTCATATTTACCTATTTGCTGTCCTTATTTTGTATCTACGTGATATTTATAGGCTTGATTGATCTATGAATACCTGGGACATCTTATAGGTTCATTATGAGTGAATCTAGTTTTTGTGATACCTTCAGAAGGATAATCCAAGAGAATGCCGAATTTTTATGATTGAATTAATATTATTTTCCATGTTGGCCTGCTTGTTATGCAGGTTGTATATTTCTTCTTATTTGTAAATTAGTGAAAAATTTTGTCAAGATTAAATCTATCTCGACTTTGTAAAATGTGTCAAGTTTCATATTGTGGTAAGAAAAATTAGCTTACTCAACAATCATCTTGTTTATTGCTCCAGAACCATCATTCATCGGAGAGAATCAATAACCTCAATTCCTGTATATCTATGCTCAAATTTGTTCTTTAGGCATCCTTACTCACCATCGTTCCGAATTAGATCTTCGTAAAAAACTAGTCTCATCGAATCATGAAATGAATGCAAATAAGATGTCATTGAAATTTTATCGAAAAGCCACTTCTAGCTAAGGTTTCCAGATGGTGAAATTGGCACTTTCTACGATCTGATCGTATGGATATACCTCTAAAAACTCGAGGAATCAAGAATATTGATTCCTAACATTCGATAAAATCTTTGATTTATCATTGGTTTCGACAAATCAGTTGAACCAATGAGGAAATTGATTTGCTGCATTTTTCCATACTCACATCCTCTGAACATATTTATTCTTGATTCATAGCCATAACGGTGGTATTCTCTTTTCCTCCTAAAAACACGAGGTGGATAGAGAACACGCATTTTTTCCCCGATATCACCATGAGATGGAGCGTGAGCAAAATCATCGAAAAATGATTTAAAAATTTTTGATAAAAATTAGGAACATGATGATTCAAACTTTTAGCTATACAAAAGAGGTCATGAAACCGTTTTTGAAAAACAATTGCTAATATTGCGAAAGAGACAATTATTCATCTTCGTCATCCTCTTCATCATCAAGTATCATATCATCTAACGCTTGGAAGAGAGATTCATTCACTGTAACATCACCAGCATCTAGGCAAAAATCTTCTTCCGAGTCGAGGAATTGAAGATCAGATTCAATCATGCTCTTATCTTTCTCAAAAAGTTCTCTCCCAGTCAATTTTTTGCTTGCACTCTCATCTTTTTGATTAATTTTCTCTAATTCAGCCATTTCTGCATCAAAATTTCGTTTCCATGCCATAAATGTTTCTACTGTAACGCGTGTTCCTTCAAATCTTTTCATCTCTTCGGCCTCAAGTTCCTTCTTTTTGCGTTCTTGTTCTTGTATTTTTCTGTCCTTCAACGATTCACTTTTCTCCTGGAGCCACTCATTGACACTTGATATGAGTGGAAAGGCCATCACTGAATTAAGATTGTTTGAGATTTCTTTTTCTATCAATTCTGTCAATTCTTCTCGATCAATATCTTCAAAACATTCACTCAATTCTTCAATTTCCACTTCAGGTCCAACTTCAGGATATTTTTCAACCAACGTAAACATAAGAGTAACTTTATCTGTGTAGAAGAGAAGAAAAAAGTCAAGCTTAATGTTACACAAATGCATTAATTGTGAAAATGAATCGAAAACTTACATTCTTCATCCTCATCATGCAAAGAATTAACTATGAGAGTAACAGCAAATTTGATCGGAGGTTGACCATTGATCACTGAGAACATATAAATTGATTAACAAAATTTTACACCTTCACGATATTGAATTATACACGGTCTCACCTGTAATTTCATCAGGATAAATAGCTTCAAGAGCTTGAAGTTCACTCAATTGATCTTCTTCATAGCCACCCATTATTCTAATATTATTTAATAGTTAAAGATAAACAATAAACACATGTTATAACTGTATCATGTAGCGCAATGATCACATCAATACTAACCTGACATGGACCTCGATTGAGAATAGACTCTCGTACCACTAATGATTAACTGTAAATCAATTTATCAGTTACCATAAAACAAAGATCACCATAAACGAAATCTATTCAAATCACCACTTTCTGATGAATTTCGAGATTCAACCGGCACAGGATGCTGGATAAACATTGCCTTGGCCAGCTGTTCACCATCAACAAGGCAACGAGCACGAGTAATGAAGCTCCTTCATTTCAATGAGAAAAAAATTGAAACTTTTGGTGGCAGAATTTCTGAGCAATTATGATTAGCAAAAATGATGACGATTAATGGAAAAATAAATTCATTATGAGCCAAGTATTCAGAATTTGATTGGTAAAGATTGATTTGATTAACGAGAATTTTTTAAATGGAGGAAAAATTAGTTGAGAATTAGCAAGAATATAATTTTTCTTCAAAATGATATTCCTACATTTTTTGAGGATGAGAAAGAATTATCCCACAATCAAAGAGGAGGATCAAACGAATCAAACTATTCTCGTCAAGCCAAATATTAGCATATTAGTTGCCCAAATGTTGATAAAGGATAAATAATCAATTTGATACTATCATTTTTGTTCGATTCTTGGGCCGTCTTCCGGCCAATAAATCATCTTATTCTACGGGTAAATTGACTGTATATTTTGCGAGTTTTGGCTTCATCGCTTAGAGTTTCTCATCAGTCAATTGTGTAAATCGTCATCGTTTTATACCGAAAATTTCATATCTTTGAGACAATCTAAAAGACTTTCAAAGAAAATCAAACTTTATTGGCTGAGAAAATTCCATATTTCATTTTATTCTTCATGGTGAGACTTCGTGACGTAAGTTTGAATTGAATGAGGTCCAATTTTGGTCTTAAAATCATTTTTCCTGAAGCCTTTGATGGTCACATTTGCTGCTTTGTCATCAGTGTTCAAAAGCACTAAAACCAAGTTCTTATGAGTGTCCTGGAATACAGTGGTCCTTATTCCCGATCTTTTTGTGTCCAAAGTATGCTGAATTCGCACCGAGCCAGGTTGTAAAAATTTGGTAAAGTGAGCCAACGAATAATACATAGGCTCGCGATAGTATTCACTGATAGTTTCGTTTACAATTATAGAAGCATCAAGAAAATCTCGAGCCCAGTTCGGTCCACCGTTAGGATCCAATGCCAAATTCCAATCACACCATCCAGCAGAGCCATGATTAAGATCTTCGATAATATCGACTGCATAATGCTCAGCACGAGCCCAGTTACCGAATGACACTTGAAGATCGTGGAAAAACTTACCATGAATATCATATTGAAAATATTGATATCAGAACTTACCTCCTTTAGGATCATTGAAAATTCCTTCACATGCTTCAGTCATCAGCATAAATCTATCAGGATATTGGCGATGAATTTGTTCCAGAATATCCCATCCAAAATATCTATTGGCATACCAATGGTAAGCTATACCATCAATATATTGAGCAGCTTCTTGATCACCGAGAGCAGTTTGCACATGGCGTTCCATATTGGCTGTACTATCATCGAACATCATCAATTTGAGCTTATCCCTTCCATAACCAGCAGCCTTCAGTGCTGGGCCAAGATCTCTCTTGATCCATTCTCTCATCATTTCCGGTGAGAACCCGAGAGCATTCCATGGATAACCTGGTGTCAAGCCAGCGCCTGGTTCATTTGTCGTCGTTAGACCCCAGAAATCTATTCCATGGGATTTGTATGCATCCAAAAATCTGTAATAGAAGAGAAATTATTTCCTTAAATTCAATTCTTCCAAGAGGGTAAAGATCATCCTACTTGATCATATATTTAGCATAGAGTTTCCAATAGAGCTGTCCAGGTTCACCACGCAAAATTCCTAGTCCAGTTAGTTCGTTATTTGTTTTCATCCACGCAGGTGAAGACCAAGAGCTGGCAAAGAGTCGTAAATTCTGGCTCATATTTTTTGCCATCAAAATGTATGGGATCTGATAAAAAAACAATCCCAACTTGTTAGTCTGATAATTTTTTGGTTTCAGAAACCAACCTTAAAATTGAGATCATCGTCAGTGAGAGCAAATTTTTCCAGTTCGAAATCGTCTTCATTATCATCCAGAGTGTAATTTCTATTGGAACAGTCACAACCACCGATCGGAACTCGGGCCATATTCATGTCCAAACCTTCCTGATCGAAGTAATCTTGCACCAAGTGTTCTTGAAGTTTTTCATCAAGCTTTCTAATATTTATTCCTGCAGAATCAGTGAATGCAGCACCAAAACCCAATATTGTCTGATCTTTTTTAGTGGGATTGATTGTAATCATAGCGTCACCGGAAGGATGCGGATGAGGAGGCGGTGGAGGTGGATGGGGATGTGGACCAGGGGGTGGTGGAGGAGGTGGTGAGGGATGGTGTCCGTGATGGTGGGGGTCATGATGATGATGGTGGTGGGGATGATGGTGGTGATGGTGGTGGTGGTGGTGATGATGATGGTGATGAGGATGTGGACCAGGAGGAGGTGGTGGAGGTGGATGAGGATGCGGATGAGGATGAGGATGAGGACCGGGATGAGGTGGATGTGGATGATGACCTTCTTCATCATTTTCTAGATCTTCAAATTTTATCACCTGAGAAGAGACAGAGGATCAATACTAGATTTTAAAAGAACGAATTAGAATTTTCTCTCTACCTCTTTATGGAACCTGTATTCCTTAGCATTACTCTCGAAAACCACCACATTATCATCATCGATCACCGATTCTATTTTAGGCAAAGAATCACATTTTTCTGAATTACAAACACAAACGAAACTGGTTGCTTTGGGATAAAATTTTTTGATACAAGAATCTGAAGTTGCCGATATGGCCACAAAAAATAATGCTGGAAGAAAGAGTAACGATTTCATGATCCCGAGTCTTTCTTCAATGATTATTGTTTCCAAGCCTTTCCAGAGTAATTTATACAGAAAATAATCGATTGTTATGTGATAAAATTTCTGATTAACTTTGTTGTTAACGAATAATTATCGAAGATCGTCAATAGATCTTGGTGTTTACATGATTGACAAAGTTCACAATTCTTGGGAAGCTATGAGAGTGTTTTTCCACGATTAGAGAATGGTTATGCAGAGTGAAAATTAACCATTGTTTTTATCAAGCATCAATGAACTTTGAACCCTCTGTATAATAACATTTGGCTGTTCCTAAGGGCTAAATATGTAGTTTCTCGATCCGATTTTCTCTTAGGGAGCAAAATCTCTGGAAATTCTTGTATATTCGCACAAAAATTGATAAGATTGAGATTCATGAAGATAATCAGCACCATGGCTGGAAAAGTCGGGGGTGAAGTCTAATAGTTACTGATAAAATTCGATTAATCCTAAGGAAAATGGGAGGCTGATCATTAGTTTAATATAAATCCAACTTGTTTTTTGACTGTTTTTGCGATGATTTTGAGAATACAATAGCAATAGTTTCACTGTAATTGAACAAAATTCCTAGTGAATAGGTTGCTTTTATGTGCTTTCCCAATCAGCAATTAGAAATGCTCGCGTATGAAAAGCCCGAGATGCTCAAACAACTGACTGACCTCAAATATAGGGACTTGAAAAGCGTTTGTAATAAAAATTCTTAAAGAAAATTCAATCAACATTTATTTATATGACTTGGTGACATAAGTTTGAATTGAATGAGGTCCAATCTTAGCTTTAAAATCGATTTTACGAAAACCTTTGATAACCACGTCAGCAGACTTGTCATCTGTGTTCAAGAGTACCAAGACAAAGTTTCCCTGAACATTTCGGAACACGGTGGTTCTAAGTCCTTTCCTTTTGGTGATCAATGTATGCAAAATACGCACTGAACCAGGTTGTAAGAACTTGGTGAAATGAGCTAGCGAATAGAATGTTGGTTGTCGATAATATTCACTGATTGATCCATTAACGATGATCGATGCATCATTCCACGCTCTGGCCCAATTTGGCCCACCTTGTGGATTAAGTGCTAGATTCCAGTCAGCCCATCCAACGGAACCATGATTGAGATCTTCGATAATATCGATCGAATAAGCTTCACCTCGACCCCAATCACCAAACAACACTAAATTTGAATGAATTCGTCATTAATTTCCAGTCAAAGCTAACTTATTCAAACTCACCTCCTCCTACTCCACAAGCTTCAGTCATCATCATAAACTTATCGGGAAATTTTTTGTGAATATATTCGATAACATCCCATGAGCCCATGAATCTGGTTGCATACCAATGAAACGATATTCCATCGATATATTGTGCAGCTTCTTCATCTCTAAGAACTGTCTCCACATGATATACCATGTCATTTATATTATCATCCAACATCATCAATTTCAACTTATCCCTTCCATAACCAGCAGCCTTCAGTGCCGGGCCAAGATCTTTCTTGATCCATTCTCTCATCATTTCCGGTGAAAATCCAAGCTGATTCCATCCCATGTACGGTATCAAACCAATACCTGGCTCATTAGCTGTTGTTAGTCCCCAGAAATCGATCCCATGAGATTTATAAGCATTCAAAAATCTGTTGAGATCAGAAAAAAATTCAATTGAACAATTGAGTTAACTTATTGATACCCTTACTTGATGATATAATTTGCATAAAGTTTCCAATAAAACTGTCCAGGCTCTCCGATCAGAATGCCCAGTCCATCTATTGCATGGTTTGTCTTCATCCATATTGGAGATGACCATGAGCTTGCCCATAGTCTCAAATTTTTGCTCATATTTTTTGCCATTAAAATATATGGAATCTTTTGACCGTTAATGATGAATGCCAAAATTTAATGAAATTGACCTGAGAAAATGATTTCGAAGTATGATGAGTCAATAACAAACTCACCTTGAAATCGAAATCCTCCTCGGTTAGGGCAAAATGTTCCAATTCAAAATCATCTTCGAAATCATCTAGAGTATAATTTCGATTGGAACAATCACAACCACCAATAGGTACTCGGGCCATATTAATTTCGAGACCTTCTTGGTGGAAATAATCTTGTATCAAGTGTCGCTGAAGTTTCTCATCGAGTGTTTTCAAATTTATTCCTGCAGAATCGGTGAATGCAGCACCAAAACCCAAAATAGTTTGATCAGTTTTTGCTGGATTAATTGTTATGATAGCTTGAGGATGATGAGAGCCCTCATCATCCAAACTCGAGTTTTCGAATTTCTTCACCTGAAGAAGAAAGGAATATAATGGAATCAAAATTTTTAATAGCTGTCTTTACCTCTTTATGGAGCCTGTATTCCTTAGCATTACTCTCGAAAACCACCACATTATCATCATCGATCACCGATTCTATTTTAGGCAAAGAATCACATCCCGCTGAATTACAAACACAAACGAAGCTGGTTGCTTTTGGATAAAATTTTTTGATACAAGAATCTGAAGTCACAATAGTGAACAAAATAGGAAGAAAAATTAACCTTTTCATGGTGTATCTTTATTGACAATTATCCTTCCAATCATAACTCAATGAATGAAAACAGTGCATTTAACTCGCTTGAAACTGATAAAAGCTTCTTTGCTATTGATTTTATCAAATTCATCAGATCTCGATGAGTTAAATTCCAAATATCAATGAACTTTGAGCGATAAATGTTTCATTGATGTAGTCTCTACTCACATACTTTTTCGAAAATATAAACAGATATCTGATCACGATGGACTTCCTTGTTTCACAAAAATGTCTTGAAAATTCTTTAAGAAAAATTGTGCAACGCGATAGAAGATTCCGGAAGTTCTTCTGATCATTTGAATGTCTGGCTAGCAGGGTTAGTTAGTGAAAATAGAAAAATATCTCGATTCTATGAATCTAATTGGTCTCAGAAACCATGGCTGTATTGATTATCATTTTAATTAGAATACACTGAGTCTAGTCCAGGCAGTGAATCTGCCACTATTAAATTAATTAGAGGTGTAGAATAAAATCGGTATGTCGTATCTTGCCATGAGTTCTTCTAAACGGAAGATAAAGATTTGAGAAACCTCAAATTTTCCCGCATTTGATTTTTAAATTTTCAACATGATAAGTTTGGCTGCTTCCGGTCTAGATCTAAATAATTATATTCATTGGCAAGTAATTAAAGTTATCCAATATACTCAACTAGAATACACATAACTACTACTTTCCATCTTATCTACATTTATCTCTCTCCCTCTCTTTCTTTCTCTCTCAATCCAATTGCTTTCCTAATATGATAAGAGCAAATGAGTATCAACGTCAGCTGGACGTCCAGACATCATGAGTGACGATTGTTACCTCTATGCTTACTTAAACGGAGAAATCTCATGATTGCTATCCAGTCATTTTAATAGCTCTGTGATAATTAGCTTCAACATATCTATCACGATGAAATTCGCTTTGACCCTCTGTTTGTGCCTACTTTTGGTATGTTTCGCTTTCAAGAGAACTGAGGCCAACGCTGCCATCGGACGCACTGACCATGACGATGATCCCAATGCTGGTGAAGCATTTTCGGAAAGTGCTGATGAGGACGTCGACGATTTGGCCCAACAGTTCGAAAATTTGCGTTTGGCCAACCAGCAAGATCAATGGGATCTGAAGCCCACCAGAAAATGATCCACACAGCATAAAGGATAAAATGACCGGACGAGTGTTGACAATTTTACTTTTTCGTCGAATGATTATGGATAAAGATTCATTGGATTTGTGAAAATTCTATCCTGCAAGCATTCTATTGGATCGTATGTGATCCAATTAGTCAAGGATCATCAATCTGAGATCATTTGTCGTCAAATTATTTCTGTTTATACACTCTGATCAAGGCAAGAATAAAGAAATCAAATCTTCTAGCCTACTTTACCGTTAGTTTTGAATACGAAAATCTCTTCTGCGTCACCTTCTCATCCGTTTCAATATGAGTGACATTCAAAAGTGAGTGTATTATTGAAACACATATAATAATAATCTTGAAAAAAAATATCTACTCAAAGTAAAACATCCAGCTTGAAGTTAAGATGATGAGCTCATCAAGCTTACCATTAAGCGTGGACAATCAACATGCTGGTGAAGAAAAAAAATTCGAACGTCACCATCATTCGATTTGACCGGATCTGATGGTGCATCGAATCAACCTATTCCGCCATATCTAAATCTGATCTTCTTAAAATAAGTTCTTAAAGGTGTTTACAATATTGAGGCTCATGATGGGGTGACTAAGATTAAATATTTTATTTTCCTCAGTATCAATGACTGCTTTGAGCATTGAGGAGAAAGAGTTCCTTCCTAGAATCTTGAGATATACTAAAAGTTTCAGGAAATAAGCAAAATTCTGTCAATCAATTTTCATAAGTCTTGACAATATGATTTGAACAACAAAATTGAAGTTGTCAAAGTTCTATCCCATGACCAATAGCCTCATTTTTCACGAGGAACACATTTTCCATCTTACGACAATGATAGAGCTAACATTTTGGGTATCATGAAGGATCAATCAATATTTGATATTCAAATATTAACTTTATTTATTCACATTTACTCTTATGATCTTGAGTAGATTTATCCAATATTCTATGCTCTGAGCCCATAGAAGAATCATGCGATTTTTTCATATAAGCACGAACAAAAAATGCTAAAAAGAGGACAAAATAGGAGAAATATATGAAAAAACTAAATATAGATTGTCCCAAGGTTATTTTGCATGGAACTTTACCAATTTTCATTGCTAGCTCATAAATAGCCACACAAAAACCAATAATCATTTGAGCGATTTGCATACTAGTAATCATTATTGCCACTGGCTTAGGCACACGAATGCGAAGGGCACGAAAAGTATAATAAGTGTACATGATACTGTGTACAAAAAAGTTCATCGAAGCAGTCCATCGATTGATGGCAATCATGCCAGGAAAGTATGTGAACACACATATAACGGTCATGGCATGATGATACCAGTGTAGAAAGGAAAGTTTTCGCTTACGAAGTATGATGAATGCTGTGTCACCGAATTCAAATATTTTGGACCAAACGAATAGCCAGCTCCAGAAAATTAGAGTAGAATTTTGGGCATATGAATTGTCACAAGCAGCAGCGTGAAAGCCATCATGTTGGAGTACGGACACTATTTCAGGAACAAAATAGAGTGATCCAGCAATCGAAAAGATGCCCAATAAAAAGTTCCACAAAGCTAACGGTTTTTGTAATTTCAGAGGTTGCCGATCGCGCATCCAATAAACACCGAAATGAGCTGATATCACATAAAACAATGCGAACCACAAACAGATGGTCCAATTTTGTTGATGCCAATTTTGCCATTGAACTGAATCCCATTCAGATGTTGACCACAATGGAACGGTTAGTTTGGAAGATGTTGAAGAGGAAACATGTCCATGTTTTTGGGACTCAAAAGAAGATGAAGAGGTCAAATTATTCTTATTTTGGTTGTGAAAAAAAGTTGCACTGAGAAGTGATTGCATGGCAGAGTTGAGAGTTTAAGTCTAATTTCAAATAGAAACGATTTCTATCGTTCTAATTATGTCGAATAGTGCACAAGTCCAATGTATTGCATAGGAAAGAGAATATTAATGAGCTTTGTATATTCAGGTAACTGTTTTTCTGCTCATGAACACATCGATTAAAAGATTTTGATAGAAAAGAACTGAACACTAGAATTTTGCCCAAACAAAAAATTCTCTTTGTGATAATTTATTTCCTTACACCATCAATAATAATTGTGTGGACGAAAAAAAAGTCAATCAATCATGTGGAAGTAAGTTATTGAAAAAAACCGTTACACTGAAAACACATAAAAGTCAAAGACCATTTGGAAAGAGAATTTGAGCAAGGAAAAAAATTTAGTCAACAATCTCGAGTGTAGTTGTTACTCCAATATTAGGGAAGTGAAATCATTAACAGGAACATGAACAGAGAATATTGAGAGAAAAAAAACAATGAGAACTTCTGATCGATTCAGCAAATCATGGCATGAATCGGTAACATGAGCAATATAGCTCACAGATTGGCATTATTTAAGCACTATTATCGAACTTCATTTGTTCCACTGGCATTTCATGATGATGACGATGATCAAGGGAGAAAGAAAGAAAGAGTAAGAGAGAGAGAGAGAGAGAGAGAGAGAGAGAGAGAGAGAGAGAGAGAGAGAGAGAGAGAGAGAGAGAGAGAGAGAGAGAGANTGACGATGATCAAGGGAGAAAGAAAGAAAGAGTAAGAGAGAGAGAGAGAGAGAGAGAGAGAGAGAGAGAGAGAGAGAGAGAGAGAGAGAGAGAGAGAGAGACTGTGTGTATGAATTCGAGAATGTGGCAGAATATAGAATCGATGATGTTATGATTGAGTTCACGAACGAAGAAGAAAAGGGGTCGAACTACGTTGAGGAGGGAGAAGAAGGAGTGAAACGATTGGAAAATCGTTCCGTCAGATAATCAGGTACTCATGTTGGTCACGAACGATTTTGATAGATCTTATTCACAGTTACGCAATTTAGATCCGCTCTTATGTGATCTTTATAGTTATGTTGACTAGAATAGAACCGAAACGAATCTAACTGGCCCGATCATTGGGAGGCCAATAGAACATTTTAGGTCCAAAAATTTTCGATGTTATAAGTGTTTTGTACTTGTGTGTATGTGTATTTTGGGAAATGAACAACATCAACTAGGTGAACATCATCATAAAAAAGAACTTGATGGTCTAATATGTGTTCAATTGGCATTCTACTGGATTGACTGTTATTTTTCGATTTGTTTTTTGGATTTAATTTTCACTCTTTTTTGTTTGTAGGTTTTGTGTCTTTTTTTTCGATGATCCATCAATCAGGCTGTAAGGTAATAGAGACCATCAAAGATTTCCCGGACATGATCAAGTGAAAGTTTTACGGAGTTTATTTTCATCATTTTGAATGGAACTGAGAATATCAATCAATTATTTGACACAAGGCGAAATGCATCTTTATTTATTGTACGAGCTTGCTAATTTAGCAAATGAAATAATAGATGCTCCGAGCTATCAGTTCTTTTCATTAGGACCCATCTTCACTGATCGCTGCTAATGATTCACCAAACAATTGGGAACTGATTGTATTATTAGGAATAGATGATGTCGAATTGTTTGATTGATTCTTAGCATTATTATTAGATGTAATGTTTGTTCGATCGATTGAATGCTCACCAAGTGATTTGAACTGGGTTAGCGAGTATCGATTTTACGAAAAGATGCTGGTTGTATCCAAAAGCGTTGAATTTATAGGATATAAGGCTCGAAATTCATGTAAAAATTTCTTTTTGAGCTAAAATGATACAGAAATAAATAGAAATGGTCAAATTTGCTGCGAAAAGTTCGTTTTTTCTCACCTACAGATGAGCACAGTCTTTTGAATTGGATTTACATGGAATAATCAAGAACCAGAGCAGACAGATTATCAGACTAAGTTCTTAACGGCGCATTTGTATTGAAAAAATCCCCAAAAAATAGTTCTGGTGATAAAGGAGTGAATTTCGAGAATTCATTGGTTAGTAATCGCATTCGTACATTAATAACTCCAGGAAGTTTGTGAAAGATTCTGCAAGATTTAGAATATTTTTCTCTCGCAGAATGAGCAAATCAAGTGATTTTATTGTAATTTCTGGAGTTCTTATATCGAACCCCATCCACAGTGGATGTCCTGTTGCTTTGGAATCACTTTATTGAACTATGGACTATCGAATAAACTTTCAAAGAATTTTGATCAGATCAAGATGTGGCCTTTGGGTATTCCTTTGTAATTCGAATTCTTTCATGGGAAATTGAACATCTCAGCTGAAATGGAGTAGAATTATTGACGAAAGAAAACACGAACACCAGGAATTCCATTCGAGTTCTAAGTATAACCTATGTATTTGTGGGACAGAATCATTTGCATTCTGTTATTAACAAATTCGATTCGTTAGTAGCTGTCATATACAAAATTTGATGAATGAATCTCTAATTTTTGAATGTTTTGCATTCCGAATCATCTTCATTTCGAGGATTGCTATACTAAAGCTTGAGGAGAAACTTAGAGTGACATGAAAGATTTAAATGAGATCACCAGCCAAAGATTTAAAGTTCTTCTTATTCTTTTGCTGAATTCTATTTTCTAGTTCGATCGATTGTTTCGAATTTACTTCACGAGACTAACTTCCAGAATCCATATATCTTTATTGCATTAGAAATAGGATATTGAGTAGTAGAACTTTCGACAATTCTGAATTATTTTAAATCAATCGTCTTAATTTAACTTTATTATTGGACTTATGTGAGTTCGATCAGTTTACTGCACTTTAGACTACTGGAACAGCAGATATCGATTTCAGAATAAAATGCCGGATCAGTTCCATGATCATCAAATTTTCAAATTTGTTTGTATTCATGTTTAAATTGTTTCTTGAAGCTAGAACGATGCAAAAACGAATAGAAGAGGCCAATTATGTCATATTTATTTGGTTTTCCCTCACATCCTGGATATTTCAGTTGAATAAAGTCTTCTAAATTCCATTTACTAACAATATTCATGACTAACATCGACAAATTAGCTGACTAAGCTCTAAATTGACGTTTCAATGCTATTCTAATAGCTTCTACATTAGAAACATCCTCAAGAACAAAGTTCTAGTGATGATCAAGAATCTATAAAATTCAATGATTGATTATTTAGCAATTAGACATTGGTAACACTCACAAAAAGTTGAGTAAGTTCGCAGCTCTATTCCTCAGAACAAGCCGATTAAACCAAATCTATCATTAGCCAATTTGTAAAAGTTTTGTTACAGAGCTCTGATTATGCTGGATATTCTGATCTTTTACGACCATTCTATCAAACTTAAAGCTGAATAGACCACTTTCAATCAGTTTAAATCTATTTTAGATGCAGTTTTTAAGTGATTCCTTGCGATTTAGATTCTTCCATGGGGAACTCCATGGGAATTCAATTAACAAGTTCACGCGTAAAATCATCCGATGAACGAAAACCCATGAAAGCTTTTGACCGTTTTTTACAGGAAATTGTTGTTTATTTGAAAAGTTCTAATGGTCAAGCCTAGGGGAGGTGTTAGAATGACACTTTAACAGGGGATTTGAATCAAATCACAAGCTAAATTAGTTCTTTTTCTTCTTATTCTCTGTGTGAATTTTAATTTCATACCCGATCAATTGTTTCGCTTTCGGTACTCAAGACTAACATAGAGCAATCGAATTTTTGACGATTTTGAATGTTATTAAACTCAGTCAGCTTAATTTAATTTTATAAGTTCTTATCTCATATTATTAAACGAACATGGTGATCTAATTGTCCATCATTTTATTTTTTCTCTCAACTTGTTGGACTGAATATTCTGTTGATCTAATGCAGTTTTCAAGGGCGTCAAGATCAACGCAGTAAAAAAGGTTTGAAACATATTCAAATGGCTAGTTCGATTTATTATTTCATAAAAAATCGATACACACATGAGATCTTCAATCTTGTGACCAGTTGAATGTTGTAAAAAAATACTTAACAATTTGTGACACCTCAGTAAATCGGTGGTAGAATTGACAATGTATAAGCATCTAATTCTCTAACCACTAATACTCTTTCATTGAATGTTTTTGAATGCATCAAATTTGGCAATGTCCACCTTCTCAACAGTTTTAAAGCCAGGATATAGTCCTGTTTTCTTATTGCGCTTATTTGAGCCCTTACTATAACCATTCCAATGGTTCCCAGCAATCCCTAGAAATGGTAAAAACATTGTATATCATTGTATAAGATATCATCCTCAATTCATTTCAAACAGCAGGATTTTATCAATGCTCACCAACAAGATCGCCTGCTTCCATTTCAATCTCTTCAGCACCTCCTTTGTGATCGAGAATAGCAATTTGATTATGAGCATTCTGACCACCAAAGTAATAAATATCATCCAGAGAGACAAAAGAATCAGACCAATCTAAACGAGGCTGGAAAAATCAAGATTCGAATTACACTGGTTGATCAGTCGAGCCATATACAAGATAAGATTACCTTTCCTTGACCATCAAACTCTCTCGTTTGCATAAGTTCATAAGCGACCCGGCAAACTTGTGAACTGAATGTACAGACAAGAAAATCACATTCACTTAACAATTGTATATCTAGAATCACATTTTTCAGAGAATCTATTGAATAACGTTGACCTAAGCCGGCAGTTTGAGCTGAAAAGAGAGAAAGTTTTAGAAAAGGCAGTTTGATGGATTCAGTTTTCATCTTACCAATTTGTGAATCTCCGATGAAGATGTAGCCCCTCTCTTCGTAGGGCTTAATATCATTTCGCCAAATTGAAGTTTCGTCAGTTGCAAGATAGACTATCCTTTCCAGTGGATCAACCTTTCATTGAATGAGGAGAGAAAGATACAAGATGAATATAAGAAGGATAAGCCTCCGACGACCGATTCAAATCAATGCCGACTTTACCTTTTTGGCTCGTTTCCGAGCTATCTCCAGGGTGTCAAAGTATTCTTCGACGTATTTCATATACTCAGAAAGCGGATGGAAAGCTGCCTCAGTGCCGACTTTGTCGGTTCTTCGAACATGAACTCCTACAATGGGTGTTCTGAATTTGAAATTTGTTCTTGCTTTGGCCAGAAATGATTCCATTTCAGGTGATGGTCTCATTATGTAGTGTACAATACGTCCAATAAACCATGCACTTGGGGTACCATGAAGTGTTATCAATTTTTGTGAAATCTCCTCAGGAATGGCCAGTGGCAAGTAATCGGGCCGTGGTCTGAGAGCATCAATAATGGGAAGATTGACGACCTATGAAAATCGTTTGAAAATTGTAGATAAGCGGAATGCATCATATTAAAATGGTTGAAATTTTTCGATCTAATTGAAAGCAGGTTCATAGAGAAAAACTGGTAAAAAATCAGTAAAATTGAACGGCTACAAGTACCTTTGCTTTGGAATTGTGTGACCAATGTTTCGGGCTATAAGACCCATTTAATGTACATGAGTTACTGAGAGGTTTAAAGACTAGATTCCAGCCAGCGTTAGTTGATTTGACTGAAGGAACATAACGCCAATTTTGTGCATCTAATATGAGAGTCCGATTTGAAGCAAGAGCCACCATGAAACAGTATGCGACATGATGAATTTGACAGCCAAATCCGCATCCTTTATTCAATTTGCACAGGAGTTTATTTGCGTTCTCACAGTCGACAGGATTTTGTAACCGCTCTATCACATTGATGACTGTGTTTGATAATGTTTGGAATTCATTTTTACGCCAAAGTAAATCTCGTTCTGCTATCTTGTCTGAAATGAAAAGAAAAGTGACATTCTAAGAACAATGATGGCAGACAGAATATTTTTTGTAGAAAGAAAGAGCATAAAGAAATATGGAAAAATTCGTGCCACAATAATCGTTAAGTTCTCCTTCAATCATTAAGCAAACGAACTAGGCCACCAAATGGTTACCGATCCTCGTAACTCACCTAAATCATACAGGTAATTGGCATAATGTTGATTGATAAAACTCATCACTGTCGAGTTGAGTGATAAACTATTGCGTAGGAAAAATCTTAATTCATTTAAATTGAAGCCAAGTCGTCTTCTTGTGAGCTCATATTGCTTATCTGGACCAATAAAAGGATGATGACGAAGTGCACCACCAATACTGCTCGAGCCAGAATGATAATTGTTATTATGATTATTATTGCTATTTTTTGATAATGTACTGGAAGACATATAATTTTGCACAATACTTTTGAGCTCTTGATTTTGAGTTCTTAAAATTTCTAATTCACTTGAGGCTCGAGACAATCGAGCTAAGATCATTTCAGTTTTATCTTGATCATAATCATGATCAGAACGACGGAAAAGTGGTTCACTTATATAAAGTATCAAAATAATCCACACCACAACTACCAGAGCAAGTAGTTTACCGGCACTTCGTAAACTGAATGAACAGTTTCTCATATTGTCCAATCAATTAATTGATACTCTCTCTCCCTTCAGGTTATCGAACCATGTAGTAATAGGAAAGGGATGATCTAACAAGATCTAATTGTAGGGATGATTGTACAATGATGATGAGGACGATGAATATCACTTTCCAGGGAGAATCATGATAGTGGTGTGAATTCTACTATCAATGGAATCATTAAATGATTATGTCGATAAACGAAATGGAATACATAATATTAGAAACAAATTTTCACACTCCAAACACAGAGATTGTGATAGTAAGAAAGAGAGACGTCAGCTTAAGAATTAATCAAGCCAATTAATATTGTTATGTGTTGTTGTTATTATTGGTGTTGTTGTCCTTCACAACCAAGAAGAATCTGTATCATCTTCCACTCTCTCTCTCTCTCACCCAATTGTCATTGAATACTTAAAGATTAAGCTCATTATCCTTTGTGATATGAACAGATAATCCATGGTGATCATAATTCAATAAATTAATTGAAAAACATTCAACATGCCAACGCACAGTACACATGGACACAATGTTGAATCCGAAATTTTTGTTTCAAAATTTTTTGCCCTTTAATATTGATTTGATTTGATCGATAATTATTCACACTCATCAATATAGCATACACATACACCAACTATGAAGCTTACATGACAGTACCACAAATTACATTCAAATTCATTACCATTCATCAATCAGAGCTGTCTATTTAAACATGTCAATCTTGCATGTTGACTGAAGCTAAGCAAGAAGCAAGAATGTTTGAATGAATGTAAACATTTTTTCACACACTTTCAATTGAGTATGTAGAGGCGGGATCTTGATCATGTCGGTTCCTTTTTTTTTTGGAGGTTCTCATTTATTTTTGTAACCATGTTTATGGAAATCTTTCAGGATGATGTCCATCTCTACATTGACCATTCCCTGGCTACTGACACGGACTATGGATCGATCATTACCTTGGGCCACAATTCGACTGTCTAGAAATTCGGCTCTTTTACCGGTGAACCAAGTTTGAAATGCATTCAAAAGTGAACTCGATTTCGGTACAAAAGCGGCAATTTGACGCTCATGATGTCCCGATATTGATGGTACATGTGTTGCACCGTATCCACGTACCACATCATTGCCAAAAAAATCGGAACCATACACTGATACCACCAGGGATGGCCATTTGAATGGATTACTTGACCGGAAGGTTACGTCAATTGGTAAATTCCAAATTGATCGGAATCCAGAATCACATGTTTTGAGAGCAATTTGTGAGCAATTTTCCTCTTGTCCTGAGATCACTTGCCAATCATCACCGTAAAAAAAGCAATATTTACAATATAAATTATCTTTTCCCGGAAATAGTCCACTAATTATCTGTCCTTTCACGGATAAATAGAAACTCGATGAACTACTGACGATCGTATCATGAGATGTTTCCTTCTTCACTTCTCGATGAGTTTTACTCTCATTTTCGGAATCCATTGAGAAATATATTATCTATCAAATTTCGATTGAATTAAGATTATCATGAGATTGAGTTGACCGAATTTCTGCTATCCTGAAAAGAGAACATGGTTTGTGTTGGTAAGTGTTCACATCTCAAAACTCGTAACCAAGTGAACAGATGAAGAATTCTGATCTTTTTTCGATTATTATTATAGATCAGTTCAATGTCCGAGAAGGCGTTAAGAAGTCACACCCATTCATTATTCTCTGTCTAATCAATTCAATTATCATTATATACAACTTACAATACCATCAATACCCAAGAGGAACTCGTACCCTTTGACCAATACCATGGTGATAAGTGATGGATGGATCATGATATGAATAAAATATGAAATTTTTCACTATAATTTAGCAAGAAATATTATGATGATAATTGCATTATATTCGATCTTTTTTTTGCATGAATTGAGATCACTTGACCAACTCATCCGTTCAATTACTTACTCAAACTAATACTATGAAAGAGGTCAAATTTGGTTGAGTAGCCAATAATTTATCAATTTTTGCAATTGTTCACTCTCTCAACTTCCCTTTCTTATTATCGTACTAAACGGAATAGGTAAGAAATGGTGTCCAATTTCCATTACAAACTCAAAGTAAATCTTTTGCATTCCTAAAGAGTATTGTTAAGCTGAGAGCTATGTATTTAGGATAATTTTTCCTCAACTCTGGGTAAAAGTTCATGAGGATGTTCCAAAAAAATGAAGCATTGAGTATCAATTCACCCAACGAATGGCACAGTTTTAATCTTCAATGTATCTGAACATTGTTGATTGTTGGCCACGAGATTGAACTCTCAATTTTTAAGAAGATTCCTTCAGTTGATTTTTGATTTCTCATTTCTTAGGGTTGTATTCTTTCAAAGAAAGTTTCACTGTGTCTCAGTGTTTCGTATTTACAATCATTAATCGGGACCACTCTTGTATGAATATTGGATAGAATTGTGATTCAACCGCTGAAACTTGGAGGGAAGTTTAGTCTGTTTTCTTAATCACAGAGACAAATGACTACTTCTCATGCAAATGGAATTAAAATAGCGATAACAATCATGTATTTGTATAAATAAAACCTAATCTTTACAAATTGCTACATAGAAAATATTTTCAAGGTGTAGTTTCTTCTTTCTTGACGTCTGTTGCTTCAGGCTGTCTAGATTTTTTCCGTTTAAAACTGAAAGTGTTCCCAGGTTTTGCACAACTTTTGACGTGTTTAGATGAAACTTCCAAAGTTTTTTCTTTGAATTCAAATTTTTCCTCTTTTGAAAGACTTGTCGCAATTTCAGCAGCTTTCCGTTCTTCGGTAGAAAGTTCCTTCCTCCTCTTAGGTAATTGAAAATCTGTTACTTCCTCAGAATCATGTCTCTCTTCGATTGTTTGCCAATGTCCGAGAGGGTTGTATTTAAGGGTCTCAACTTGACCAGTAGAATTGATTGGACCTGTTGTAGTGCTCATTCCTAGTCTCTGTTGTTCCTCAATGGACATGAAGCCTTCTTTTGGAGGTTCCCATTTTGTATCAAGAGTTTTACGATTCCAATAAAACGAAACACCTTCAGCAGTCTTAGATTCAAGCCATTGAGCTTTTTTCTCCATTTTCGATGTAATCGCTTCTAATGCTTTTTCACGTCCAAGATTTTGATATTGTTCAGTTTTCTCACTATCATCAAAACCGAATCGATTAACAGCCACTGCAGGTTGACTCTTTTTTTCACCAACCTTAAGTTTATCAGTCAGCGAAACGCTAGCACCATATTCTTTGGCTCTTTTTGGATCGCTGATCACATCTTTCGCAAATGCACTCATGGCAGCCGCTTCGATTTTCATCATTTCACTATTATATTTATCAATACTTTTTTGCTCTTTAACACCATCTTTTTGCAATTGAGTCAACTTTTTTTGTACATTATTTTGATGGCGAAGTCCTCTCTCGTGAAATTCAACACTCGATTTATTGTCAGCAAACCAACACTTACAAACACTACAATACTTTTTAGGCAATGATTTCCAGTATTCAGACATTTTTTCTTTATTAGACCACTTTGCAAAGCCCCTAGCAAATAAAAAAAAGTAGTACATAAGATCATAAGTCTATTTAAACCTTTCCTAATCAAGAGAGATGTTTTGCTGCAATTTTTCATGAACCTGAACAGAAGAAACATCAACAACAATATTTCGGGTACCTACCTTTCCTCAAGTGGAGAAAAAAGATGTCAACACAATCTGTCGAAGACTATTGAAGTGATGAGATAATCCAAAGTTAATCACATTAAAAATTCCATAAACCTCAGTCTTAATTTGAATTGATCACTTCATCCAAGCTAAAAACAATCATTCAATTTGTAAACAAACACAAGCTGATAAGCATGGGCATTCATCCAGCTCTCTCTCTCTCTCATCTGTCTTCTCTCTTCTCTCTTTTTTGCTCTCCCGCTCTCTCTCTCTCTCTCTCTCTCTCTCTCTCTCTCTTCCATCATCATCGAGATGATGATAAGTTTCATCATGGTTATCGAACTGATAGAAGAAAAAAATCACCTCACTGGATGAATCATCCAGTTTGGAATATGAACTCGAAATATTTTTATCAATCCAGGTAAATTATGGGTGACAATGATGATAATAATAATTTTGAATAGAAAGTGAAACAAACGCATACTTGAAACAGTTGGGAATGTTTCTGTTTTTGATGTACTTATGGGTAATGATGAGTCAGATGGTGGAGAAAGAATATTCATCAGGGGCAACGATATTCAGTTCATTGTGAGTCAAGTTTCATGGGGTTATCGGAATGAATTGTTGATGAGCGGGTACAAATGAGTGTAGATTAGTTGATTTTGTTACTTGATGTTCCTTGGAATTGCGATTTTTTTTCCAGGTTTTTTGGGTGACTATCAATTTTAATCACAATTTCATCCCTTTAAATTGATAGTAGGCAAGAATATTGGAAGGGAAGGAAACAAAAGTATTGATAACAATTGTTAGAGCCTCTCATCTGTATCTATTCCACGAGGTGTATATATTACTCATGCCAATTGATGGTGATTCCTATGCAATTGTAATTGAGGTTACTGACTCATAAAGTTACCTGTAACCAACTTCTCAAATTATCAACACGATTGTGGGTAGAAAAATTAGCTCCAGGTTAGTTAAACTTTACCAAGAGCTGTCAGGAAGTCAAGTTTACCAGCCCATAGAAATACCCAGACAGATGATCAAAGAATCAATCTCTCAATTTATTCTAGGATGGAATTTTTTACACTTTTGATCCATCATCATTCACCAGCCATTACCTGTAAATGTACATGAACATGAGAGAAAGAGAAAGTTTTTTGTCGATCAAATCGATTGCAAAATTTTTCTCTGATGCTTGACTGGGAACCATACAAGTGTCTAAAAGTCTATCATAAACTTGTGGACAATTTTTTTATCAATATATATGTTTCTGGAAAAGAATTTCTGATCAGCCAGAAGAAATACATCAAGTGGTGAGAAAAGTTTACTCTTTCGCCACATTAAATATCGAGCATATCGAATATGGTTACTTGAATGCTGAACCATTGATCGTTGCCTCTCTCTCTCTCTTTTTGGTTTCCTGTTAAATTCTTTCAATCTCTCTTTTCGTTCTTTTTTTCCTTAGAATTACATTATAACATTCTTGGAGGAAGCTGTAAGAAAAATACATATATATATATATATATAAGTGAAAAGAGAGAAAATGGGCCTAAAGTGGAAAAAATCGATTAGGAGTTGAAGTTGGAACATTCCACTGGTGAATAACTCCCGGAGAAAGAGGCATCCAACAACGTCACTAGATTTGGATCGATCAGACGACAGTGTTAGATGAAATAGGCAGCAAAAGAGAAGAGAGAGAGAGAGAGAGAGAGAGAGAGAGAGAGAGAGAGAGAGAGAGAGAGAGAGAGAGAGAGAGAGAGAGAGATGAGCATGAAAAAGAACGTCCGATGTGGATTAAATGAGTCAGAACTACTCTCTCTCTCTCTCTCTCTCTTCCTCTTCACCCGTAAAGTGGTGTAGCAAAATGATTATTATGATTCCCTCTTGATTCCGAGTCAATTGGAAAAGCCGAGAAGCTGTTACACCACAAAGTATCAATGTTTCAAGTGAAGATGGATCATGTTTATGACTCATGTCCACAAAAAATTCTTTCTCTATCTCTTTCAACCCTCTTCTCAAGAAGTGTGGGAAGTGATAAATATAATGGATGATGTTATATATAAAAGGAGCATATTTTGAGAACAATATTATAAATATGGATACATATCATGCATATGCATCATATTTTTACAGGGAAAGAAAAAATTTTTTCTTCTCACTCAACGATCAACCATCCTCAAGTACATTCATGGGTGCTAACGGTAATGCTAACGATAGTATATCGGTAAGTTTATCAATGTTCGTGTGTGTATAAAGAGTGTCTGATTGATTGAGACAAAATTAAGATAAATATCATCTAATCTACAATCCAGTGAAAATCTTGAATATTTATCTGTCTGTGATTTATCATACACTTTTGCTAATCCAATATTCACATTAATATTAATCCTCCCTGGCTCCTTAATCCTTTCCATGAGTCCAAAGTCAGAATATTCCTAGCCATTGGAATACTTTCTCTCTCTCTCTCTCTCTCTCTCTCTCTCTCTCTCTCTCTCTCTCTCTCTCTCTCTCTC